>JTDE01008461.1:11362-22141 GCA_014338405.1 Paragonimus skrjabini miyazakii | reverse complement strand
TTTGATACGGATGTCCCTTTTTCCGTGATACGTCTATCAGCCCCTCGAGTATATTAGATCACCACTCCAAATTTACTCATGAGGTGCATTTCGCGTAGCTCGGATCCGCAAGTGTATCCGCCGATACCAGGCAGTCGTCAATGTAAAAATCCTCGCCTACAATTTGACTAGCCAACTTGTTAAATCGATGTCCCTTATGGGTTGCAGTCTTTCAGAACGCATAGGAGGTGCATGATGGGAAAAGGTAGCCCTGAAAGGCCGGATCATAATCTCATACGTATCTTTTGGACCAGTCAGTGAATCATCGCACCACCAAGGGAAGCCCAATGCCGAATGTCTTTTTCATGATCCTTCACCTGCAAAAGCACTTCCTCTACATCTGAGGACAAGGCTAGGAAACCCTCGCGAAGCCGTAACAACACACTTACCAGGTTGTTCGTCAGAACTGGCCCTTGCGGTAAAATTTTGTCCAAAGAGGTCCTTGTGTTTCACCGAGCAGTCGAATACAGTTCGCACCTCCGCAGGCTTACTCAGTTTCAACTTCGGGTGGTGGGTTAGGTTACAAAGGTGAAGGGTCTCATCCTTACTGGTGTCAGCTCCCGATGTATAACCTTTGGTCACGTATACCTTGATAATCTCGCCAACCGGGTGTCGTGGGAAAGTCTCTTACATAGCACACTCAGACGTTTTGGGGTCACTCATCGGTAATCAGGAAGGTTTACACTGTCGGACCGTCACGGCAAGCCAATCTAGTGTCGACCATCCTCGAGCGCAGCAGTGGGCTTTATACTACTCGTAGCTCGTTGATCATCACAGGAGTTAGCCGTCTCAACAGACAAGCCACGCTAGACAAACTCTATGGCAGACAGGCCCTCAGCCGATCGCTATAGATCACTACCCTCTAGGCAATGAACTTCACTCTTGCTGTTTATTCAGAGTTATATGGGACCTTGCAAAGTCCGACTACAGATGGTCTTACAGCTTATGACTGACGTCTGCTTCTGCCCGCTGATCTGCTACCTGATGTGCCTCCGACATATCATAGCCTATAAGTGAGCCAAATTTACCCTCCTCCGACGAGATGATATGCAGGCCGGCCGAGTGAGGCCAATGTTGAACGTCCTTCTCGGATATAGTTTTCGCTGGTTCAACCGGAAGACCCTTGATAATAAAGGCCTGGTAGACCATAAATCTACTTCCACAACCTACGGACTCAACATTCAAACTTAGCTGTTGGTATTTAATAGTATCCGTCCCATTTAATGTGCGAACGATGAGCGCTTGCTCGCATACTGGCGGTCCTACAGCTGCAGACTCATTTATGAGTGTGGTATCAGAGCAGTTATCTATAAAAACACGTTTCCGTCGTCCTGACTACCCCAATTAACCTGACAGACACGAAGCAAAGACGAGCCCCTCTAGCGTAAAAAAGAGGTCGCCCCACAGCTTGACCCCTCACGTCGAGTTCAGACGTTGAAGGCGCCGGGTCTGCGTTCATCAGGGTGTGAAATCGCCCACCCCCCTCACATAGAGGCCCTGAACACTGTACACGGACTCTGCAATACTCGACTGTTGGTTTGGCCACAGGTAAACAAAACATTTACACCTCCTTAGAACCGCACGTCGTCCTACCAATGATATGCTTTCAAGTCTCCGACACGTCGACAAATCGTGATCATCACCACACACTGTACATTGGTGCGATTTATTTACATCCAGGCGACGGTTGGCATGGAGCGTCCTTTAGGGATTCGCGCAGAAGCGCGCAGCCTCGTCTTCACTGATGCAGCCCTGTATTAATCCGGCAATGAGTTGACCATATGGCTTACTAGAAGCCGAAATTAATCTCTCTATGTACTCAAGCAAGTCGTTGAAGTGAGGTTGTCGACCAATGTTTATGACAGATTCAGCTACCTCTGCCCACTCCGCTTGAATGGAGTGGAGAAGTCAACTCACGATAAGCAGAAGGTTGGTTGAGTAATTTAAATCAAGTAGATGGTTTGACTGGGGCAACGACAACTACTCCATCTTGGTGGCCAAAGGTTGAAGGACTTCAATATCGCCTATTGCGAGCCGCTGGCCGTTAAACACGCCCTTGGTGACAGCCTGAATAATTTTATGGGCCTTTCCAATTGTTACCCCACTATTTCGGTTGCCTCAGTGAATCCTACCTCACCAGGCAACAATACGCAATGTTGGATAGCTGTCCTAACTCGACCCTTGCAGTATTAAATCTTTCGTCGTTTAATCCGTCAGCCACATTTAACCCAACACTTTGCAAGAAACTACTGAATTTCGAGGGCGACCATTCAAAGGGTTATAGCTGGTTTTTTAGTAGGTCCACAATGATCGCTAAGTTGTGTATGTATTGCTCCACAGAGCTTCATTTGAACCCACAAACACGAGGTTTATATGATGAGACAGACGAATAGATATTCGCGTCACTTCTCCCAGATGGCCCGTCAGTCTTATTGAACACGGACCTTTTCCTCAACTTCTTGCGGAGTCCAACCTGTGCCCTCGTAAACGTTAGCTTCTCTTCCTTTAGATGCACTTCTTTCTCAGTAAGCCTGTCGTCCATCACCAATCTAGGAAAGGCGTATTATCCCGAGTTCACCCATGTGCTCGAACTCTGTTCTGGCAAGTTTTAGTTTGTCGGGAACCAAACAGCAAGGCTATGCTGAGATAGGATGTCCCTTGGTGCGAATGTGATATGTGACGCTGGAAGTCAATGCTGGAATATCGTTCGATGTGCGGATAAGCTGCGGGAACTCAGTGGAGAGATTCACAAATTGCCCAGGGGTGCTGATTTGAGCAAATATGGGTGTTATGGCCGCAAAAGTTGCGTGAATGCCGAGTATGCTTAGCCCAGTGCTGAAATCGATTAACAGACGGCGTCTCGTACCAGCTATGCCGAATAAAATCGATGCCGATTATGGCGAAAAGTACCGCAGAAGTTGTAAATATTCAACGGAATGTCCGCCGGAGGACCAAATTAAGCGTTAAAGATCGCTATCCGTGTGTGGTTATAGGAGTGCCATTTGCAGCACGGAGCAGTGGGATGCGGGAGTATGGCGCCTCGTCTTTTGTAGACCGAAACACGTTTACCTGCACCCCTGTATCTACCAAGAGCGTGTCTCTGGTTTTCACATCCTTTACAAAGATGAGGCGACAGGAAGAGTTAGCGCCGACGGCATTGTTTACCGTTAAGGTTAGGCTCCTGAGTTTGCATCGCCTTGATGGTGCTTAGGTGCAGGGTTTGGTGCACCGCTTGGCTCGGTTACCAAAACATTCATGGTACCAACAACAACCGGCTTTTGATTGCGGTTCGTGTCGCCTGGGTAATATATCAGGTCGACAATCTGAAGAATGGTTCGAAGACATTATGTTCAAACCATGTCGCAAAGCTATGATTTCTGCTCTCAAGGCCTCATTGTCTGTTGGGTCACGTTTTTCAGCAACCGCACCGTCGGAACCGCGCGTGTCTATTGTAGAACCTGGACTGTGGTGTAGTACACTCAAGCAACCCAGTAGTGGTTGAAAACGTTACAATATTTGATCGGCGATTTTTGCTGTCTCGGCGTGAACGAGCAACTGAAACTATTGCTTGTGTTGATTCCGGCAATTTGCTATGCCAGAGTTTTCTGACGAAGGATTCGTTCATATGAGAGTTGCCGATGAGTTGTTACATCTCCGCTAGCAATGTTGTAGGGCGTTTGTCGCCTAGCTTTAGGTTGAGAAAAAGTTGCTGCACTCGGGTCTTTTTGCAGGACGTCATTCGATTAATAACTGCTTTTTTCAGGGTATCGTACTTATGCTCTATCGGTTGGTTTACTATAACACCGCGAAGCGGCATGGTGACTTCACTAGAAAGCCCGGCTAACAACTGACAGAATCTCGTTTGATCAGACAGAATTTCGTTTCCGAAAAATTTTGCTTCTAAGTAAACGAACCAAAGAAGAGGGACAACTGACGCATGGATACCGAGGGAGAAGCTGCCAACGTCCTTAGGTAACACTTCAGATATTGGGTGGTGGTTACTCGGTTTTGAGCTATGAAGAGTTAGTAATGAAACCGAATTGAGAAAATATATAAGTGATTGCATCTTGAACGTGGACACAAACAAAGAAAAACGACGTCAAGAAAAATAGCAAATGTGCCAATATGCAACGGAACGAACTCACCAAGACGCAAAAAACGACTGCGAAGAAACGTTTGAAAATTACAGGCTCACCAATTGCTGGTACTGGACCAACAGCAAAATACCCTGTCTGTATACCCTATCGAAAACCACTCGACAATGAAAACAAGGACTCAGCGCGTTAACCCTCGTGTATTTGTATCGACCCTGGAAAATAGAGTCTACAGAGAAAGCATGTCAAGCTAACAAGGCACGGAGCGAGTTGGGATTTTAACCCAGGGACGGATAGTACCAAAAGGACAGCTTGACTTAAATAAAAGTAGGTGGAAAACCAGTCATCCCAAATGTATGAGTGGGTGCGACTACCATAAATATCATTTATTATAGTCGATACACATTGTTGTCGCATTGCTGAGAATGTTGGACAATATAAAGTTGAAACTTATATCGAATTTGGTAAAGTAAGCTTATACATAATTGTACTTAAAACGAAAACAGAAAGAAAGTAAAACAGGACTAGAACTCACGTGTACACTTTTCTCACATACTATATATATGCCCATTCGTAATAATCCGTTCACCTTGGTAAGCCATCAGGCTGTAATTAACGGCAGCCGGTATTGACAGTTTACTTGACTAGCATACAATAACTTTCCTCAGAAAGCTGTGAAAAATACTCCATCCGTTTAGCCTTATATAATCACAATAAAACCTTAATTCACATTTGATGCTGCTCCCCTATCTCAAACCCTCCCCGTTAACAAGTAGTAACTGTTGCGTGCTGTGGAATATAGATTTTTAGCTTTTACATTGACCCTATGAAACAAACTGACGTCAAAACCTCCAGCGGAGTCTTGATTATCACGTGATAATCATTCTAGAATTAGCTGCTGGTTACCCATTTATCGCGGAATACTATAACAATTGCCTGCCAATATTACACGGTTCATTAAAAAAACACAAAATAATAATGTCGCGTAAGGTGTTTGTCAAGGAAATGCCATATACATTATTCGTCATAATACATGTGATCACTCCACATTTTCCCACTACCACTCTTCAGCGATTGTAAATATATACTGACCGCAGTCGGCCTTTTTACCAGTGGACTTTAGCTGTACCCACTGGAAATGGTTCAGCGGAGACAGTTGTTAACACCTTTTTGGAACATCGGATCGCTAATTTTGGTGTGCCACCTTCAATCACTACAGATCGAGGCACCCGGTCCCAGTCTTTCATTTTTCGAAACTTTACAGAGTTACCGGGTTGTTCTCACATTAAAACGGCGGCATATCATCCTTGCGCCAATGGTTTAGTCGAGCTTTTCCACCGGCAACTAGAAGTATCGATAACCACTCAGTTTGACGCAACAAAATGGAACGAGCCTATACCACTCATTCTCCTTGGAAGCCGATCTACCGTTAAAGAGGACATCGGTTGTACTACCTTTCAGTTAGTTTACGGTACCAACTTGCACCTTCAAGGATAATTTATTCAGTCGTTACAGTTATATTTCATAATTCATTTTTGTACGTTCTTGCATAAACCGTTTTGTTAAGTTCATCCGTTCGCTTGTTCGGAACCATCACCATCACTTTTTTAATTGAATCGTCGATACGATTAAACGGGAGTTACTGCACATCGTCTCTGCCTTATTCACTTTTGCGGATTTGTCAGCTGATAGAGTAATTGCACAGTGAAATATTTTAGCCCCACATACTGGCTGATCCGTCGACGCTCAACGCTCATCATCCCACGCCTTGTGTGAAATTATCCGTCGGTGGTGTTCTGGCGCTTTCTTTCTCTCTTGTGGTGATCTGTACAACCCGGCGGACCTTGACTTATCAGGGAGTCGTTCGTATTTTACTGTTACGTCTTCTATTTTATTTTTACGCTTATATTTTGCGCCCAACCGTTACCGTACAACTCTTCCTTGGCATTACCATATTTTTTGATCTTTTTTATCACTGTTGGCAAGGCCACTACAACGAATGAGACTGCGATCTTTTTATTATTTCCACAAACAACTGTTATACAAGGGAAGTATCTGCGACAAATAGACGCTCAAGACAGTGTATTGACCAAGCGATTCGCGAGATTGTCAACTTTTGGTTGTTTTCGAGCCATCGACGAAGGCCTGCGCTGGAGTCTGCATAACTGTCCGCCAGATTTTGGAACGTCCCGTCCTCCCTCACCCAAACTGAATTATTTCAACATTCTCCTGACTGAACTTACGTCAGTTAACGGCGAAATCCTTCAAAGGTGCAGTTGCACGTATTTCCGGGCATGCCGTTGAAATATTTGAAATATCGTCTCCTACTTAACCTTGTAAAAGGTTAATTAATGTAGCATCTCACCTTTAGGAATGAACCTGTGGAATGAGCAAACTATCATCTATCCTGGTGTGTTTAGCTGTAATGTGCAACGGAGTGGAGGCACTGAGGAACAGCGTTTCTCTGAAGGACGAGGGCCAAACGCGAATCTGGAATGGTAACGAAAACGGACAAGCATGAGCCAGAGGCCCAGTAAGTCATGCACACAACTTACACAGTCGAAAACTTAAGTGGCGTCAATCACACGACAACGAACTGTATTACATAGCAAACATTTGCAATAGGCGACGCTTAACGCAACAAGTACGCTTTCTTTTGCTGACCGATTTCATGTTCGCGCAAATATCCGTTAAACAGGCTTTAGCTTGAAGGTCGTTCCAAAAGGAAAACGGTCACTTCGGCGCGAATCCACGTTCTTCAAACAGTTTTGGAAATTTTCAAATGAAAATTTCAAGCAAAGTACCTACAGTACATCAATTGTAAATAAGCAGCGTCAATGAAAAAATTAGAATACATCGAACAAGTGCTGGTTTGGTGATAAAAAATAGTTTCCACCACTTTCGCGAAAACAACCCGTCACCTGCGTTAGCCCACTTTTTAAGCCTTAAGAACGTATTCATTACAATTTTCGAGATGAAATACGTCATCCTGTTGTCCGAGAATGCTTCACTTTACAGCGTTTTGAAGGAATCGTCGATATGGAAATGTACGACCATGCAATGTTGGTATTGCACCTCAACAAGAATGCAAACACACTTGATAGTGAAACCTCTACGACAACGTTTCCAGCTTCCTTGCCTATACGATATTTATAATGTTTCTCTTGATTGCAAGATTTCAGATAGATACTGGTCGACTAGTCGTTGATCTTAGAAATGGGTGAAAATGACACTAAGATACGGTTGTTTCCATCTTCGGTGTATATGGAACGGTGTAAGAAAAAGGTATTATGTCTCACTTTATCACCGCGAATCTTCAGAAGTAAATTCTATTCAATCTACTATATTGTTTTTCCAACTATATCGATATCCCGTGGTGTTCATACGAAACAGTATACGGAAACGAATGAACTCAAGCTGCCTGACGACCACTGGGAGGTATACCTCTCATCCTGTTTGACCACGATTGACTTTTAACATGAACAACATGGAGAACGAACACATGCGGGAAGTGATGAGAAACTGGTATTTGAAGTATTCAGAGTACATGGTAATTGTGAAACCCAAGTCCACATTTCACGTTACTCTACTCACACGTTTACAGTAGTATGCCTTTATTTTCTAATCTAACGTGACTCGTCCGTCTGCAACGCTTGCGCTTACTCACAACCGTTTGATATGTCAACATTTAATACTTTTCCATAGACTCTGTACGTCGACCATGAACAATTGAACTGTATCCGATTTTTTTACTTATATTTTGATTCCTACCACAAGGTACCACATCTGTTTATATGTGTAACAGTAACGCACCACCATGCTGGAATTAACTGGACGCTTTGTCACACTTCCGCTGCACTGTTATATGCGTTTGTAAACCTGGTCGTAAGTTACTGTACATTTAAATTGTTTATTATTGTATTTGTAGAACGACATTCGATAACAGTATATATATTTACTTATAGTCTTCTGCCCTCTGCTCATTTTAAGACATATATACACATATTCAGTCCAGAACGTGCGTAAGACTAGGTTACCTGAACGCATAATTCGAATCTTCTGGCGATTTAGCGTGGAGAGCACAGTATTACCCATTACTCCGTTGAAAACAAAAAAAGTTCTGTGCAATATTTCGATTGGTGTTAGAAGTATCCGCTCACAGTTGGCTACCGGTAAACCCACAATCCACCCTGGACCTGATGGTATCCCACCCGTGGTTATCAAACAAGGGGGTGAGAATGTACCCATCCTCTTACTAAATTTGTTCACGCTATCACTTCTATCCGGCACTTTCCCTCTCCAGTGGAAAAAGTCGATCATAATGCCCCGCTACAAGAGTGGTCCAAGACAGGAAGTTAGTAACTATCGTCCAATCAACAACCCAACAATCTGCTCAAGAATGTTTGAAAGAATAATAAAAGCGCCCATCGCCGAATTCTTAGGGTCACAAAACCTTATAAACCTTTTGCAGCACGGCTTCCTTTGTAAGCGCTCTTGCATGACATGTCAATTGGAATTTTTAAACCAGTTATCGGTATCGACCGATGCAGGGAATGCGGTCACTATCATACTGTGTGACATGCAAAAGGCCTTTGATCGTGTGCCCCACAAGCGCCTGCTAATCAAACTAGCATCCCTTAGAATACAATACCCCTTGTACAGCTGGATATATTCACATCTGGAAAGCCGAAGACAAACTGTTAAAATGGAAAAGCACTGCTCAACGCCAAAACCAGTGACTAGTGGGGTGATTCGAAGAAGCGTTCTGGGACCACTGCTCTTCCTCATATATATAAATGACGTATGCGATGTTAGTAAATGTGGCAAACCCTTTCTGTTTGCTGACGATATCAAAATCGTTTACACATGCCGCCAGCCCAGTAACCTCGCCTCGTGTCTATAAAATATATGACAGGACCTAGCATCATTGGAGTCGTGGTGCAAAACATGGCTCTTGACGTCCTAAGCAAACAAATCGAACATAACCACTTATGGATGTCAAATACCCAATGGGTCTGCCTCACTAGATGGTCATCAAATTGACACCACCACATCCGTTCGAGATCCGGGAATATGGTATTCAAACTCCTTCAATTTCTTTGAACAAGTACGCTTTCAGGTAGCGAAAACTAGAAGAACAATAGGCTGTATCAAAAAGACATCCGGTCTACCGGATGCAAAGCTGGCTGTCTACAAACTGTGCGTTCTATCTCAACTTGAGCATTGCACCTTCATTTACTGCCATCTACGCAAATCCGATAGGCTTGTGTTAGAAAATCTCCAACGATAACTTACCAAAAGTTTATTAAGATATTTATCCTCACTCACCAATAGTGAACGTTGTCAAACACTTGGAACTGATCCACTTTGGTTACGAAGACTAAAGTTGAATCTTACACTTCTGTATAAACGGATACACTCGGACGCCATCACCACAGCGTTCGCCATTCATCTCCAACACAGCTCCTCATATTGTCTAAGGAATAAGGGTCCCACTTTGCCCACCCCAGTTAGCTCGCAAAAAGATACGAGCCAACTTCTTTACCGTAAAATATTCCTATATTTGGAATAGACTTTCGAATGAAATCAGAGCCAGTAACAACATTCAACGTTTGAAAAGGGGCCTGAACAGCTTCCTTACATCATCAAACATAATGTCAACCTTCAAACTTTGTGCATCTCCTGATGACCTCTTTGAATGTGGTCCAGATAACATTTAGACGTCAGCAGGGTAAACGTATATACCCGTCTTTACTATCAGGATCCCATTTGAAACAGCTTGCCTGAAACTGTTTACTGCGTATCCACCGATTACTCACACCCCATCTAACATTTGATTCATTGTGCATCATTTTATTCATGTGCGTCACTCACAGAGTTGTACTTAAAACAAGGAGAAAAAGAAAAAAAGGATTATATCTCACATATACACCTCTCCACATTTTATATACATGCCCATTCGCGATAACCTGTTCACCTTGGTAATCAATCAGGCTATAATTAATGGTAGCCAGTATTGACGGTTAACTTGGCTGGCATACAAAATCTCTCCACAGAAGGATGTGAAACAGAACACTCCCTCGCTTAACTTATATAATCTAATTAGAACCCCAATTCACATTGAGCGTTGTCTCTCCTGCCTCACACCCTCCCCATTATCCACTAGTAGCTGTTGTGGGCTATGAAATATATATTCTACCTTAAACATTAATCCTATAAAACAAACTGACATCAAAAATACATAATTAACCCACTGAAACCTCAATTCATATCGTGTGTTGTCCTCCTGCCTCGAAACACTCCTCGTGAACCATTAGTAACTGTTATGGAGTATGAAACATAGATTCTAGCTTAAACATTGACCCTATAAAACAAACTGACGTCAAAACTTCGGAGGGAGTTTTGATTATCACGTGATAATCATTCTAAAATCAGCTGCTGGTTACCCAATTATCACGGAGTACCATAACAAATACTTGCCAATGTTATATACTTTCATATAGATTGAACATCACCCACAATTGATCGCAGCTGTCGCATTCCCATAGACTTTCCAGTCGGCCCCTTTCGAAAAGAAGCACTAGACTCACAAGCGAAAGTGCTTGAACATTCACATATGATCATTCGATCGTGATCAATGCGAGGT
>JTDE01008459.1:0-20507 GCA_014338405.1 Paragonimus skrjabini miyazakii | reverse complement strand
CTTGCTTATAAGATGATCCTGCAAAATCAAAACGGATATTCTGTGTACATAAAAGTATAAGTTCCTTGAGATAATCAACTGGGAGACAAAAAGGTAAATTATGATGGGAAATGAAATCACACAAAAAATCAACTGTTTCTCGAAGGGGAACGTTTGTAAATAAGGAGTCAACATCGATAGAAAACATCTTGTGTGAACTCACTGACACGTTCTGTAAAGTATTACGGGTCAGCAGTTTAGCTTCCCTTTTCACAAGTGAACAACCGTCCATCAAATTCCACCTAACCTCAATTGATTTATTGATCCGTTGTTTCACCTACGTTTTGCTCAGGACGTCTCAATTGGCTGTATGGCGTTAACAACCCAAAAGCCATCCCGATGAACAAATGAAAGGCTTACATTTAAAACACAGATACCAACACCACAATTGTCCTTAATGATCAGAAAATATATTGTTGTCTTGCAAAATAAATAAACTAATTGCTATAATCCATTAGTAAAACGGCCGTTGAAAATTTAGTCAGTGAGTTATTATTGAAAACTACATTATCACTAGTAAGTGAGGGGCAGGTTGTGTTCGAGGACAAAGTATACTATGTCTTTCTTAATAATGCGGTTAGACTTTCTATCCTCATTGTAGATTTTTGTTCCTTGCGACAAAACCAATAATCACCATGTCAACCTCTTATCATTAGATGTTAGTGCTACAGATAAAAGGGAAACGTTGCGATTCATACATCTTTGTTTTGATTATGGACTAAAATGTCTGAAACTACAAGAAATATGTGATTTTAATTCGACTGTCATGAATGTTAACAGCGGTTTTCTCGAAGTCTGAAGAGTACTCTTTTCCATTTAACCTCCTTCGAATCGTGTTTATGTATAGTCAGCTAATAAGCACACAGTAGACAACACATCACTGTCAGTGTAATACTTTACCCAAAAAACTTTTCGGACAGTTTACGTGTTCTAACCGAAATTAAATTCCTGTGGATGATGGACAACTTAATCGAAGCATTTAAACAATATCTGTGCGCTGCGCTAAATCGAGTCTGAAACGGAATGTGATCCCAGGATTAGCTTTAATCTAACAACTGTACATTTATTTCAAATTATGTTATTTTATTTTAGTGGTCACACAGACTAACTCCGGGATTCAAATTCCCTGTGTAAAAGTGTGCAACGCAGTGGAGTTACTTCGTAAGTTCTGTTAGTAGTATGTCACAGAATTGTAATTACTATTATGCCTTGACATTTAGAAGGGATCCACAGGTAGAATGTCTGAAGTTTGGCTGGATTTGAATTAGTGACATATACACCATACCTCGAAGCGGCAACTTCAGAAGTTAGCCCACGTCCGAAGCTCAAATATTTGCCGTTTTACTCAGTTAACCGCCCAACGTATTTCATCAGACGATTAAGGGGTTTTGCTGCCCATGGTTTGTGAAACATTTTACGCACGACTGCACCAACGCCACTGATGAGCAGCGATGCAGTCTCAATGCTCATCTTTGGCATTGTGGTAATTCTCCTTGAACTGTTTGACAAATGCTGCTTGGTCAATCAACCTGTTAGATTACTTGGTGGAATCCATTTAACACAGTAGATCGGACGGACAACTTATTTCAAATGTGAAATTTCTGAGCTCCGATTGGGCGTTGATAGCTCAGTGGGTAAAACGTTAGCCGAATCTGGTTATACTGTTTCTGTCGTTGGTTTGGGTTTAATCGATACAAAAGCTCTTGCATGTGGGTCTCTCCTACGTTATCAAAATCTATCCTACTATTTGGGAGAAATCTAATTTGGTACACGTTAGTGGAGTCCAGCTTGATCCACTTAAAAAATTCTCTTTGGTTGATTAACTTTCATAGGTAGTTTGAAAATTAAGACAATTTCACGTGGTTTCCGCACGCAAGTATTTAAAAACGAATGCTTTCGTCTAAGACCAGTTTCAATCACCTCGAACGTTCTTACATAAAAAATATGGTTGACTTGATTCAAACGGTCACTTTATCGAAACAGTTTCTGTTATGGTGATATATGTCGATTCATCTAAGTTGGACGTCTTTTTATTTCAAACTTCTGAAGTCTACTGCTCGGTAACCTGTGTTCAAAGTAGTGGAGCTTGTGATCCAGATTATTAACAGGCATTTTAACAGTACTATACGGATTGTCGTAGCTGATGACAAGGTATGTTTGCGGCTGTGATATGCTCTATATAGTTGTCATAATCGTCAGCGGGAATCTCACTACCAACGCCTTGAAATCAACGGTTTCGGGCTGATGTACGTTTATAATATTGAGGACTGTGGCAAAATACCGCATGCTATGAGATTTGAGCAAAAGTGATAGTTCGTTTGTTGTCGACAACATACCTTAGTCAATTGTATGTTTATTGGTCGGTATTGCGTTCACCGCAACGCATTCGACAAATGTGCTTATTTAAGCGTGTGAAATGTAGTTTGTAGGTTAGTGAATGTTTTATACCTAAATACGCATTCATGCATTATTTTGTTTAGTCAAAATGAAATTACAACGAAGAAGTTGCTTGCCTAAACTTTGATTTTATTTGCGTCGAACACTTACTTGAAATTTACTTCAGTTGATTGTAAGACGTCGGTTTCGTTGTCGTTTGCCCCACAGCCCTAACTTATCAAATCTAACACATTGAATAAAGATTGGAGACAACCATAGCTATGACGGGATGCCGCATGTTAAGTGATTCTGTCTAGCATGAATTGCATGAAGAGCTGTAACTGTATTCAGCGGAGTTCGATATTTCATGTATACTTGCGTTTACACTTATTTGTTTGTTTTAGTCAAATGACCATCACTTCAAATGGTGTAAACCCTCCCTACACTGGCACCACGTTCGGTATGCAAACGGATGACTGGAAACAGTTGCTTGGCTCCCAGCAAAATGCGTTTGTCTCAAATCATATCAAATTGGTAGCCAGAACGGCTGGTCCAGCTTTTCATAAATCAGCCAAGCTTATCTTAAAACCCATTCGCTGTGTAAGGCGCATGGGCATAGATTGTGACCGCGATAGTTACGATGATTGGCTGTAATACTAACAAATACACAGTACGTTCATCAAGGTTGCAAAACAGTTCAAAACTTTGTCAACAACTTTATATAAAACATAAGTATGCACCACACAGTCCGTTTTTGATTCTGACTTGTTTGCTTACGCACTAGTCAAGGCCAACTGAGGGTGACGCGCAGTCCTGAAACAGATCGATTAAAAGCGCTGTCTATTGGTAGTACTGCTTGGCAATTTCTTTGATAAAATGTTCAGTTAATCTATTTTGTACTTCTTTTGTATGTGTCTACCCAATATGAAGGTGTCGATCACCAGCCGGAATATAACCGAAAGGTTGATGTTGATTGGCCACATGTGCTTGCTGACGTTTCGCGCTTTGCAAATGCTCAAGAACATCATACTTGTCCAAATGAATGCCAATTTATGAAGGTTGAAGGTATGCTATTCATTGAAACTGGTTGAGGTAAACTTTCTAAAAACTAGACCGTAAGCCAAAAGTTGTGGACTGTTCCGCGTGCAGTTTGTCCCTTGTTAGATGTGTTATAAAAGGAACCCTATCATTATATCATTTTGTCATGCAATCCTAATTCAACTGATAATTTGCGATCATTACTCACAAGCGAAAGTGGTTGAGCGTTCACATATGATAATTTGGTCGTGCCTAACGTGATGTCAATGGCGCAGTGGTAAACACGGTTGCCTCGTGAACAGCGTGTCCGTGGTTCAAGTCTCGGCAGTGACGATTATATGCACTACTGACGAGTTCTAATGAGAGCGAAACTCGAGTCTATTGCTTCTTTTCGAAAGGGGCCGACTGGAAAGTCTATGGGGATGCGACAGCTGCGATCAATTGTGGGTGATGTTCAAATTGAAATTTGGCTTTGTTGCAACAAGATTGTTAATCGATAACCAAGTTTGCTTGGTTCAGTATGCGTTGAGGATGGAGTAATTTCGAACAAGACAAATGGCTGCAACAAGAAAGGGTTTCGTGAATGTCCAGAATTGTGCTTAAATCTCAACTTGTTCGCTGTTTTTAACTACACACGTAAAATAAAGTACAAACAGACGAACTTGTGGGCATTTACGGGCAAAATTTCAAAATGGTCAATCATCATTCAGTAGGAGAAACGACAGAATTACATGATTGATTAAGGATAGTGAATAGAGGTGACAAGTTTGGCAGAAGAGATTAACCATGTGACAACATACGGTTGGAAGTTGATTCAGTGAATGATAGAAAAACCTTCAGAGAGCAGGATATACAAACAACCAAAATACGTTGGCCTCTCGGCGTTGAACGGAATTTGTGTGATGGAAACAGGGAATATGAATAAATAGATAATGATGGAAATCATACTCAATCTGCGTAGCGTGTGAATGACAACTGCACTATTTCCATCTAAATGATTTTCACCACTCAACTATATTAAAATAAATTGGTCAATCAGATCTATCAAGACGTTCGTAGACGTTACCGTGATTTCTGTTTAGTTTGAGCATAATGAGAGACTATTTACCGCGCAGTAAAAATCAAAAGACTGAGGTTGAGGAAAAATTCTGGGTCATTTAACGCTAATGCAACATAAGAATTGAGCGACTTTTTCAATACATACAAACACAGATAACGGGTAGAAACAAAAATGTTATATTACAAGTAAACAGATTATCATTATCGCAAATATTTAACATTCATTACAAGATAGCGGCAAATTTATGGCATAGAAATGTGACAACATAGATCACTTTATTCGCTCTTTGTAGGTTACTTTATTACTAGTGATGAACGGATGACAACCACGAACGTGAACAATGATGCAGACCCTGATCAAAAATATTCCATAAGCGAGATGTATGAGCTATTTTGCATGAAACTCTGCAGCTATTGGTATGAAAATAGTGAGTTGAACCATTTGCAAGCTGCTAGTCCTCACAGGATTTATCCAATATATTGATGTCTCAGCAGAGACAAATGGCTTGATACACACGTAATATTATATAATGTTTGTATTATTTATAATGTTCCATTTTGTCGAATATATTTGCAACACGCTTGGATGAAAACTGTAATAAGTAGTACAGTTTTCACACGCGTGAATGATGTAAGCAAGCTGATTCAAGTAAAACGGTTTTGGCCTTGTCTACAAGTTAACTAAACTTTTGTTAAACCTAGTTTTTAGTGAATCTAAAAGTGATATTAACAGCGGAATAGCGGATTAGAATATGTTTTCCTCCTAGTTTTCTAATAAACTGGAGAATACAGTCAACAGTTGACAATTGAATATAAAATATTTTGGCTAACCATTTGTCTAAACAATATGTTTCAAATCAAGTTATTTCGATGTTCGTTTTTGAGAAACAAAGCGTTTTCTCACGTGTTTAAGGCGTGAATGAGGGCAAACGAAAACAAACAACTTAAATGAATTCTTTGATTTTCATTGAAATACTGCCCCCGTTTTTTATTTCCGCGTAAAATCGATATTCATAACCTGGTTTAATTTTTACGTACAGAGCCAGCGATCAGTGGTCCGTTGATGGCACTAATCCAAACAACAGTGAACAAGGAGAGAAAAGACGGGATTGAAGGCGGGATTGCATATTCCTTTTTTGGATGTCTACGTCTATGTGCTATTGTGTGTAGAGAAAGTGCGTCAGCTAGAAAACTTGTGAATGAGCAGTTCGAAAGTTTAGGATATGAAATTACACAATTGTTGAATGAAGTTTTGTGCATGCCGGTTCTGGTGACTTTTGCTGTGATATAGTATGTTGTATTTTTCCCTATGCACAACGACAATATGACACCAACTACCTCGAAGTAATAATTATTATTCAGCAATAAATCGTCTCGCACCCGCCATAAGTTTTCGTGATTACAAAATTACTAAAGTTACCTGGTCAGAATATGATTAGTAATACATTTCAAAGTTAATTTTCATCAACTTGTCAACCAATTGCGGAAAATCTACACCTTCAAATCAAATCTTTTGGGAATAAAATACCTTCCAGATACCGTTAAGTTCGAAAACACAGCGAATCTCACGGAAGTAGTGTATCCTCTTATTCCACAGAATACAAGCCTATTTTCTTTAGTATACATTCTAGTCGTGACGTAGAAGTTATCAGAAACCAAGGCAAATTATATCATTACCTGCTCAACCTGTGATTTACATATCAACACAGTACCTAGTCTGTGACGCACATCGGTTACGAAATAGTATTGGTTGGAACAGAAGTTAATTACTGTTGTTGCAGCAATAAACGTGTGTACCAATCTGAGTAACTGTTATTGACAGCTTTGATGTAGGTCAAATCTGGCCTTTTTCGTTCGAATGGCACTTTCAGTCGTATTTGACTTTGAATTAGATGATATGATGTCATAACATTTCCTTGCGTAATACACCAATAATACAGTAAGGGCCTCGCGAAATGTGTGTCTTAAAAGTGGAAATTGGAAATCAAATTTTAGGAGACAAGTTATCTTGCTACTTACGGTACAGACGTGCAGCTAATCTCTTGGTAATCTCGTCATAAACAATGAACAGGATTGGGGTGTGTTTGAGGTTGTTTTGATCGATGTACGGATTACTATTTCAAAATTAATCACAAACTAGCGGAAATTAGATAATGTCGGAAAATAGATTATATTTTATCATTAGAGCAGAAGCAAGACATGTATTGCGCTGTGTTAACTTTTCGTTTAATCACATCCGTCACAATCATAATACATGCTGGTTATACACATCAAGCTAATAATGACGAACATGGACTAGACAAGCTTACAAGCACACGGAGTATTGTGTAATCACGACCGTGACTACCCGATAGGTTGTCCCAACCTATTTTGTGCACATAACGTCGTCTTGTAAGTTCGAATAAGCGTCGTTTCGCAGAAAGCTAGTAACGTTTGGTTTTGTATATGCAGCAGTAAACTGAGTGAGTTTAAGGGGTCATATTGATGACCTGTTATCACGACTTGTTAAGCAATCGATGGGGCTGGATTTCGAGTAGTCAGTTCACCAAACTGAGGCTGGTGCGTCATCAGCTGTCTCGACCATTTCGAGATGTGTCGGGCCACTCGCTGTGATGGTTGTCGATTCGTTCTGCCTGTTTGAACGTCAATGCAACTGCAAGTGAACTGGCACACAACATGGGAGACAACAGTTTGACAAACTACTTTCGCGATTGTGGAGCATTGGTCATCTGGTGGTTTGTATTCAGCGCAAATGCGCAACCGTATACGTTCGAACCAGAACGGACTTTTGCTTGTGTTTTATGTCGTTGGCTAGATGGTCACCTATGAATAGCAAGAACAGGAAAACACTGTTCTTTCGAGTCGTCATTATGGACTTAGTGCTCTGCCTCATCGTATTATGTGCGCGGATAAACTTCTCGGGGTATCCATTTGCTAGTGAGTTTTGTCTCCACATTTGCTTTTCTGTTTGCAGTCTGGCATGGATACAAATACGTCTGGCTCTATGAAACAGTGTCTTAACCAAATCTCGTTTATATGCAATGGGAGCAAAGCTGGAAAACTGAAAATATTAACCACCTCATGTTGCTTTGTGGTGAATTGAGCGCTGTAATGTGCCGTCCGCACATCTAGTAATGAATACATAAAAAAGCGAACTGTAGTCCGAGTCAAATTCCTAAGACAAAGATGCACTAGAATGAATATCATTACTGAAGTTGACAAAGAAATCAAACTGAACAACATCATTGAAAACTAAAATATAGCCGAAATATTGGTTGAACAATAACGACTTGGCTATAATATCCCGGACTTGTCGTTCAATGATTTCTAAGATGTCTACTATTGTTAGGCCCAACCTACTACCCTAAACACCGTCTATCTGTTTGTAAGCAATTCTTTCAAAATTGAAACGAATGTTTCTGTACAGGACAAAATAAGACAAGGATCTCTGTTTCGTGTACAAAACATTCGTGGAACACTCATATCACAACACTGAATAGATATAAAATCACAGGGCAGAGCAAAAGTCGTGAGGAGTGGAATAACATCCATGGAATACATTACATGAGTACTCAATGAAAAGTTTTCTAAGATTCCAGTTAATCCTGATGTGTCCTGCAAGTAATATGAGGATAAAAATTTGCGAATTGGATCCAAAGTGTCCACTAGCCAACGAGAAACTTTATGGCAAGCAGAATTGTTCATGCACAAGATCGGGTGTAGAAATGCATAATCCTTATGCACTTTTGGAGCGCCTCTCAATCTTATATATTGTTTACTTATTGGATGTCGGTTTTAATCTACTCAGCACACAATTCTGAATTATTTGTACTTCTTTTCTGATTCAGCGCGTCCGCCTTTTGGTCCAGTCGGTAAGTTATTAGAATGACTACTATAATAAAACACACAGTCGCAAAGTATTATAATATAAGTGAATATGCGAATTTAATATGTGGATGCGCAAACCTTGTTCACTACCTGGTCGTGTCATCTGTGAATGAGGCTGGACTGGCACACACAGCCAACTGTTTAATACCTCGATGACAACAGGGCAAAACTCCCCTATAATGTAGACAGTAACAGATAATAGATGAGCAATTTTGCATCAACGCATAAAAAACGGTTTACATGTTCCTGCAATACGTTCTCTGTATACATGATTGCGCAATCAAAATCGCGGAAAAGAGTTTTGGCAACATGCTGTGAACCTATTGCAATTCTGATTGCAAAGTAAAGCTCCGTTAATGATAATCGCCCGTCTGTAGCATGCTCAACTTTCCAGAATTTTCCATGTTAAGTGAATTAACTGTTCAGCTGATAGATCAGAATAAAAAGAGAAGTTTGACAAAAGTATTATCAAAATTCACACGCTAGATGATTCTTTTTATAAACTTTGTTAGTTGCCTCTAAATTTTACAAACAACAGGATTCTGCAATATGTTGAATTCAGAGACACATAGTACTTAACTCTTATTTGCCTTCTTTTAATATATTTGCAATGTTTCGATATAGGGTTACCGTGGTAATTCATTCGAAATTAAAAGCCACTTAGTATGACAATAATAACAGTGATACGGATAATATTTGATAATTATTCGTCGGACGTAGATAATATGGTGATAGTTGTGCAGTTAGTCGAATAAGTGCATGATCTACAAAATTGCATCAGTATTCCTTCCGAAAAATTATCATCAACCAATCGGTGAGCAAAAAACGACACCTACATTTTACCATTTTTAAGTCTTGTTCACCACTTGGTCGTATCATCTGCGTTTCGAAACTGTGGATGAGGCTGGACTCGCACACACAGCCAGCTGTTTAATACGTCGATGTCAGCACGGCAGAACTCTTCATAAGGTAGACAGTAGTAGATGATGGATGGACAGCTTTTCAACACTACATAATAAACTCAGTTACAAAATGGTTTACATGTTTCTGCAATACAATCTCTGTATATAAGTTTTCGGAATTTAAGCTACTAAAACTAGCTGTTTGCAGCATGATGTAGACTTACTGCAATTCTAGTTGCAAAGAAGACCTGCGTTAACGATAATTGCCCGTCTGCAACATGCTCGACATTTGAAAATTTTCCGCATTGGCTTAATTAACTGTTAAGCTTATAGATCGAGAGAAGGAGAGAAACCTGACAAAGATGTAATCAAACTTCATATGTTGGGCTATTCTTTTATAAACTTTGTTGGCTCACTTTAAATTTTATAAACCCCAGGATCTTGGAATAAGTTGATATAATTGAAATGTAAACCAATTTAGAGACATAGTATTTAACTCTTTGATATATTTTCAATGTTTTGCTATATTGTTACTGTGATAATTCATTCGGGATTGAAAGCAAATTAATGTGACTAATAATGGTGACAATAGAATAATATTCATTAATTATTCATCGGACGTAGATAATACGGTAATAGTTGTGCAGTTAGTTGAATAAACGCATCAGCATTCCATCAGTGTTCCCTCGAAAAATTATCGTCAAGGGATCAGCGAGCGGAAGCTGACTCCAAAATTTTATCATTTCTAAGTTTTAGCGGTGGTGTTTAACTAGACTGAAATACAAGTGTTTTCTTTGCCATTTTGAAGTAGACTTCAACGGAACTACAAGAAAACGTCGAAGTTGTCTAATTACACAAGCACGACATTACTATGATCTTGTGTCTCCCAACGATGCTTTCAAAGTTAACGTCTTCCTCGAGCGTCAGGGATAGCCAATAGTATAATTCATTTGAAGAGAACATACGTAAATTGCATAAGAAAAGATGTCAAAATTGTGAAGTTAGATGATATAAACGGTATATACTGATACTGGATTAACGCTTTTGTGTGCACGAATTTCATACACATGTGTTTCTCTATTGTTTTTATCACACATAAATAAATTAACCTGTTTGATTAAAAATACATTGCACGGTTTTCTTACTTCAGCTTACAACCTGCTTGTGACAAAATCACACATTAAACCAATCGGTTTACTATTTTGACTTTGTGCGCGTTACTCAAACAACTGGTAATTAACTGATGTTCTGCAAACTATACGTTGCCAGTCACTAAACCATTGGTTATGTTGTACAGTCAACCTTAATAGCTATAGTCATGGACGAAAGCAGTTTCAGCTGACCGAAAGATTTGGTGTGCAACTTCAAAATATAGCCTGAAAAACGTTTATATCCTCGGTTGTAAGAATTTATTCCAAGGAAATATATTTATTTTGTTCTTGCTCGTCGTAGCTTGCGAACTGATAAGTGATGAAATGGCACTGATCTAATATGATAACTCAATACAAATGTTACTGAACAAATATACATAATTTGTGCAATTGTTTTAATTCCAGATCCAGCTTAATGAACCTCGAAAGTTAAAAAGCTCATTAATGTCCCTCTGAAGTTTGGATGAGCTTTGGAAAATACAGTTTGGTAGTCAAGCGAAGTCTTATTCACTTTAGCCTTTACTTTCATTATGGGATTGTTATGTGATTATAATTTAGACGACCGACTTGATGTGAATGATAAACAAAATGTGACAACCTGTGCGGATTTTGCTCGACGCAACGACAGACAATCGGCTGTTTTCAGTATGAGAAATACTGCATGTCTACTGATGCGGTAACACGTTAACTGTTGATATGCAGTTAATAGGAACTGAATAACAATTTGAATTATACAAAAAGAGCCCCGTCTACCAAGCAATCAAAACATATGGACTGTTTGTTTGAACGACCTATTTTACAGTCACGAAATGATAAGCATCGTTATCACAGAGTCGTATAGGTTTTGGGATAGCGATTACGAAACGGTTAACTATTTGTCCGTGAACAAATTTCAAAAAATTATCTGGAGAACGTATTGAAAATATGTGCTGTACGTGGTGTTGATGGCTGTGTTTGGTGTGCACAATCAAAACAGACATTCCAAAATGAACGTTTTACTAGCAGTCGTTTAGCATTTATAACATGTGTACAAAAACTACCAGTAACGTAATTACAGTGTAAATAAGAATGCGTTTCATAGATCTGGACAACTTAAAACGTAATGACTTTCAAGATAACTAGCATGTCAACATGCTTTTATGAATGGTTACAAAAAATGGTTTGCAGGGAATTAGATAAATGTGTGCTGAATGGGACTGTTCACTGAATAGTTATCAGCAACCTTCGCATTTATATATCAAGCATTTTTCAAAATATGTCTGTAGATCTCTGTGTACATTGACATGGCGTAAAATTATATATTAACGATTCTTTAAGGAGTCGGTGTGTTGCTTTTGAAGAACGTCGGCATCGTCTGACGATCCGCAAGTACAGTTATGGCAAATATAATAAGCGTTTTTTGTAAGTGACATGACTGGAGAACATTACTTGCAATACTCTCCTGTGAACACCCCGTTGTTAGAACAGCTGGAGTCATTTTGTCATCTGGTCAGTGGAATGAACAGATGACAGCCTTGCAAAAGGTAGTGCAACACTGTGTTGAATTATATTCTGGCTCAAAAAATGATGACATTTATGACAACACCGCAGTGTACACGACGACTGTGAGCATCAGCGGTCTTACCATTCTGTGAATTGAAAAGATATGTATTGCAAGAAAAGAGCTATACAGTAATGAAATGGCTATCATCAGCCGTCAGAATTGGACTACTTTACCTTACGGCTGTATACATACTCGGTAACAAAAGCTACCACGAAATGTGGAAGTTGAGTGCTTTTGGCTTGCCTATGAAAAATTCCTCTCCTAATGTTGAGGATTTAAACCATAATTTGGGAATTTCATTAGGCACCCCTACTGCTTGTAACTCTCTCTTCAACTGACAATACCACAATATTAAAATAACGGATGCATATAAAGAATAAATGCAGCCTACATCTAACTAAGCAACAGAGTCAGATTAACGTTTGCTAGTTGTATTTAAGGAGTGTACTCCAATCTTATCCGCGCATGTTATAAGCAAATTCCAATGGTACATCTCAAGGAAGAAAATTGGTACGTTTTACAGAACTGCTATAGTCAAACCGGCATAAAAGTAGGACACAATCAGATTTCGGTCGATTGCATGAACCTCGATGGTGTTGAATCCGATGTTGAAAGAACTGTTTCTGTGATGTACTCTCAATTTTCCGTTTTAACTTATTATCAAACGCTGTCGTCAGATGGATGGGGTCGCAGTGAGGTCCTCACTACTGGTGAATATTTTTAAGGGCAAGCATAAACTCCAACAACTGCATCAATCTATCGGCACTTTTTTGTTTCTGTCGACGACACGTAGACGATATTCCCGCTCTACCGTAATCTGGGCATGATCTGCCTGGTGTCGTTCACTCATTTGATTGGACGAACCCCAGTCAGTTTTGGATCCCACATAATGCTCGATATTCAAGTGCAGCTTCAAAATTCATTCGTGATAAGGATGTTTGAGGCCAGAACAATCATCTCGTTAGATGTTTATTTGCGTCGTTGGGATATGTTCTTCGATGTTGCTTCCATTAGCCCGTGAGAAAACTACTCACATTTCTCTATGCCTTCGAACGAACCTAATTAAATTAAAGACTGTCTTTAACACTGTTCCTTAATGCGAAGTTTCGACAATCACGTGGAGGTTGAACGGATAGATAAAAATTCCTCGGTTTTGATTGGTATAGCTTGGAAGCCATGATAGATACCACTCCTGTCATCAACTGCAATTGCGAAATGAGGTTCCATCCCTTGGATATCCGCTGACAGCACAAGGTGGTATCTGCGGTATCTCAGCAGCACCTCCTTCAAATTGGTCACCGGATAGTGTTCACGCAGCAATTGTCAGTTAAGTGATGTTTCTTCCAAGTTATCTGCACAATCGAAGACAACACAAACCTTATCCAGCTGTTCTAGGTTTGTTAGATGACACTGAAGCGAGTACTAACATCCTTAATATGTGACTGTCCACCTTCAATACAACGTCTTTTGAATCGTGGATATCACTAACACACTTGTACTTCTCACTTATTGTCTCGAAGCGTAACGAGTCTTCGAACATCCTATTTCACTGTTCTTAGGCAACATTGGAGTTTCATTTTACCACGGTGTGTGGGACTAATCGTTCACTTGCGTTTTCAATACTTATATGTTAATTATTGCAAGATGACATTCTACGGAGAGATTAAAGCCCACCGTATGAAGAGCGACAACTTCTCGACTATACAGCCTAGTTAGCATCTTGTTCATGTATCGTTTACATTAGATTATCCTTTTAGCCTCTGTGAGCATTCGTCTATTATGGAGGATATAAAGTGATCTTGGAATGGTTATCCAGAATCGCATACCCAACTGTGTTCGCAGATATTCACAGGAATACCCCATAAATGGGCGCCGTTAGCCCTTCCTAGCGATGCATCAATAAAGACCAGGTTAGCTTCTACTTTTTTCTTGAATAGTCCACTGAAATGATGTAAGATGTTATTCCATGAAACCCTGAATTACGCAGCTTGTTCTTGTTGAGCAACCTCCAACTAAATGACCAACTTACATAAACCAACACAAAGTACCGCGAATTCTCGACATCATCAACTGACGAAATTATCAGTGAACTCAAAGAGATATTCCCTACCTCAACATGGCCACAGAAGACACGCTGTTGATACCACATTCATAGTCCTTCTGTTAAATTTATTAACCTGAACTTTCTCGCCAGAATTCAGCGAACCAAGCTGTCTATAGTTTCGAATTTTGTTCTCGGGTGTGTGCTCACTGACATTCAGCAGCTTCCCAAACAGGTTGTTTTCGATTGTGTTCCAACAGCAACCACATATACTAGATCTCTTACACATACACTCTTTTTGAACAGCGTAATTCATCTGTTAACTACGCCAACTTTCTTTACATTCGTAATAGCAGACTGCTTAGTATAGCCTCTATAATAGAGACGTCATTCAAATCTGTCATGCAGTTCATATGACTTAAAGACAAATGACGAATTTCCAACTACTGATAACAACCAGCCCATTCTTTTGAGAAGGTCGGTGAGTCTAACTGTTTTATTCACTGGATCATACTCTGGTCATGCAGAATCTCACTGGCGATCAGATAAATTTGAGATAATTTTGAAGCCGTTGCTAGCCCTCTCGCTGTGGTAACATAACACAAGCTATCACCGCTTATTTAGTCTTGCCTAAGCAATGGTGTGGAAAGTAAGTCAATTTTATGTACTGCAGACATGACATACTTTCGAAGAGACTATCATGATGTTCACCGATATGCCAGAGTTCTTTTACTCCACCTAGAAAATTTGGTTGTATTCACATGTTAGGGCGCCCACCCTGTGACCGTCCCAGGGCGCCTCCAACGTGAGAAAGAAGAAGAAAACCACTTGACTCAGTCCTAACTAGCGGAGCTGTTCAAATCAGTTGAGACTTTTTATACCGCTATGCGCATGTGCGATCTTAACTATTTATCATAATGTGGTGAAAATGTGTGGTCATGACGTGCTCTATAAATACTTTGTACTTGTCGCCCTAGCCGCACCCCGTTTTGGAGCGGAACAAAGTTGCTTATTCTGTACGGGTCTTTTGGCCTGTCTTGGGAGCGAATACGGGAACAGTAGCGGTACTATTCGGGACCGAGGTTTTCGTGTGAATTTTTACCGGGACGAGAATCCGATTTTATCGAGCACACCACTACACCGAGATTGAACCAGCGTATCGTTTAGGAGGGTTTACAACACCACGTTGCATGCAAAACAACCTACCGACATATTGGGCGACTGGCTTATGCGGGTCCAAGTGTTCACCACGAGTTCAGTATATTGCAACTAGTTGTTAGTTTTTCTCCAGACAACTTTGGATAGAACTAATGGACCTAATATCCATATCGTGGTAACTTACATCTTCTGTTTAGTCTACTGAAAACTGTGCTTGGGCTTCAACCAATTGCCAACCAATTGTAGCTAGAGTTGTAGTCGTTTGTTGCACAGTTAGACATCCGTCATTGTTTTAGTTCTTCTGGTTGGTGGTGGTCCTTTCGGGTTATGAGTCGACGGCCCGAATTCACAGCCTCTGGATTTCGTCGATGAAGCTGCGTGAAAACCGTCTCACATGCCAATTGTCACTACATTCATGCACATTGTTAAGCGTGCCATTATTCTAGTGGTTGACGTTAAGCGAAACATTTTTGACTGCAGACTGGTAGAAAGAGGAAAGAACAGAAATAGATGTTGTAGGAAACAGAAATTTTGCAGAGGTGAACTAAACGAATCCATTATCAGTTATCGAAACCTTGTTAAATTAAGTGGCCCGATGTCCGTCTGACAAAGGAGGGCTTCAAACCTTAGCAGTTTTCATGGGATTTAGTTAAGCTTCCAATGAAACTTCTTGCTGACAGCTCTTTTGCTCGAAAAGTACCTAGCCTAGAGGAAACTTAGTAACGGGAACGAAATCCATGGTTGTTTTTATCAACAAAATTAATTACTATACGAGGCAACTTACAAAATCGTCTCTTTGTCCTAATCAAAACACAACCGCTCAAAGCGCAGAAAAAATTGCTATTACTAACAGTAAAAACTTCAGTTGTGTGCACAACATATCTATCGGTCTCAGGTTCGAAGAACAAAGGGAATATACAGTGGTCCGAGATGAGTTGAATGACAAATATGGACTGTACTGTTTTCATAATGTTATCACAGGTTAACATCCTGTGTAATTTTTTACAATGCATATCTTTCTCCGTGCTACCGATAGCATTACACCATGTAGCGTTTGGCTCACTGTACAATTTTTTCGCTCCCCCTTATGCTTGCTGCGGTGAGTTTTATCAATGAATTTATTCTGTGGCTAAGCTTTATCATGGATATTTCCCAAAAGGTCAGACCTACTGAATCCACCGACACATCGGCGCATCATTAGCGTTATCCGTGGGCAACATGCACTTCACAAATTAGTGAACATCGGCTCTATAGAACGTTTGCCACCATTTCGCGATTTCTCCTTTCACTTGACGTCTTTTGATCATTTTTCTAGGTAGTTGGAAAGGAGTATATCGTTTGACTGTGCTTCCGAAATGGTGGTGAATTTTTGGGTACCATAGTTCTGTCACCCCGCCATGGTGATCACAGATCACGATTTTGGTTTCGAAACAGTTTTTACAACTTTTCTGAATATTTGCCGGCGCGAATATACACACGTTACCGCCTGACTATCTGGCAGAGCGCCTTTGTTGCTGGTTAGAATCAGCCATCCGAACGCAGGTGGTTACTACTACCGGTTTGGTTGTTTCCGTTTCTCGGTGTTGTTTTCCCTCCAACTAAATACAATCAAAAACGAAAACTTACTATCATTTCATGTCTGTTTCTATGCATACAGTGCAGTGTTTTCTCAGCGTGCGCTGAAACGGGACGTGATGTTCAGGCTTGTATGATCAGTTGAACCGGAGGATCACGCTGTCAAGTTCCTTGCCTTGTGGCTAAAACTAGGTTAGACATGCTCAGGATTACCAGATAGCCGAAAAGCAGTTTTACTTAAAGGTTTAAATATGTACCATTACTGTTACATATGGACTCTCAATATCAAGGACGACCTGTATGCTCCCGGATACTCGTTGATGCAAACAGACTTCTCCCGTGCACGCATAAGAGGCTTTATGACCTCTATTAGCTAGAAGCTTCTGAAGCCGACCGTCATTTGAGAATCTGCCTTCCCAGGAATATGTGATACACAGCGGCTCAAACTACAGCTCCGTTGTGGTGCGCTCCTTGTGGGCGTCATATGCATTTCTCCATCATACGCAGCATCCGATGGTGAAGCCAGTCTTGTCGCCGTAGTCATTTTCTTTGTTTATACGACGTTTCTTTCATCTTGGCGTTAAGGAGGTAGCCACAGTCCATGAGGGCTCTGATCTCGGATTATCGAAATTTCTGGCAGTGACGATCTATGAGGTTGACCGGACACAGCATGTCAAACATTCTACATGGCGTCGCTTAGGACAGACACTCCCCTTGTTTTGGCTGACCACCACGAATATAGTTCACGCGGTACGTAGAGTAAACATTAAACCACCAAAGTGGCGTGGTGACAATTTGCTACAAGTTCTTGAATTTTTTCTGTGATTCGCCCCAAAAGCTGTGAAAAACACTTCAATCTGGAATTTCCAAAAGGCAGAAATTAACGCAGTAATGCGATTTTTAAGATCACTCGGCCTCGGTGGACTTAAACTACCATTTATCCAAATTTTGCGTTGATAAAATTGGTGTAATAATTTTTCTTCGTAAACTACGGAAGTCCTTTTTTCATTCACGGCTTCCGCGTATATCCTCTGACCAGAAACTAATAGGCAAGCCGGAGGATCTAAAAGGCTTTCGCAATAAGCGGAACAGGTGTGAACGGGAACTCCGTCAACAAATCCAACGGGCACAGACAAAAGTCTTACTGACAAGCAATTTGGCAGGTTTGATAATTTAGAAGGGATCCATTAGCGAAAAATCTGGACTTCGGCTGGATTCGAACCAGTGACAGAAACAACATGCCTAAACGCGACAAATGCTCTACCAGCAGAGCTATGAAGCCATGCCGGAAGATCAGAAATTTTACATTCGGACCTAGTTACCCACCCAACCAACTGTGTCACATGGAATCCACTAAATGATCCAGCCGATTGACTGCCCAAGCAGGATTTCTCGATCAGTTCACGCTGGAATTCACCAACGCCACCGATGAGCATTGACATTAAATTATCGATAAGTAGTTTGGCAGATTTAATAATTTAGAAGAGATCTATCTGCAAAAATCTGGACTTCGGCTGGATTAGAACCAGCAACAAAAACAACATGCCCAAACGCGGCAAATGCTCTGCCAACTGAGTTACCAGGCCACGCCGAAAGTCCAGATTTTTCGCAAACGGAGCTCTTCTAGTTATCTTACTGATGGTAGATGAAAATAAAAACCTCCTATCCACATATAGTCGCCACGAGAGACTAAATAATTCGCCAGCGATCCCTATGTGTCTACCCGCCAGAGGACCCCTCCAGCACTTAAGTGGTTGCCGTGGTGTTCAGAAGAACTGCTCCGCGGTCAATAACCTAGTTCTGCCAGTTTGGCGTCCGAATATCCTGTGGCACAACTCCAAACACTCATACTGACGACTGACCACTCTATTCTAGATGTTCATGGTTTTTATTTTAACTTCAGTCCGAACGAGCTCCGTTCTATGATGTTTAAAGAAGCGGACTTCGGTTTGGCAGAACTCCTCCATAGTTTGTTTAAACAAATACATTTGACCATCACTCTCCCGGAGGCAGGGAAATGGGCAACCGTTACAACCATATTTAAAACAGGCGATCATCAATGTCCTGCTATGTACGGACTGACCAACTTCATTAGCAGTCCAAGCAAGATAATGCAACGTCTGTTTAATCGTGCCATCCTTGAGTAGTTCTTTTCAAATTACCATTTCTTTTCTTCATAGCTTGGTTTACTTATCGACCGGTCATGCGTATTCAGTAAAATAATCTTCGTGGATAACCTGACAAAGGCCAGAAACGATAGCCACCTCTCAGATGATACCGTTGATTTTGCCAAAGCCTTTGCCTTTGTCTAACACGACCTTCTTGCACACAAACTGGGAGCTCGTGGCATCCAAGAAAGGATTCTCTGTTGGATCTCACCTATCCCTGGAAAAAGAGCTTACAGAGAGTAAACCTAATCGGATTTTCTATCCTTCTCTGGTCTTCGCTGGACTTCCTCAAAGATCTTTGCGTGGTCCACTGCAATTTCTGATATACATCAACGACCTTTTCGACCCCATTTCCATCATCGTTCTCGTTTATGAACAAGACTCAAGAATGTAAACTGCTTGTGATCTCATCTTAATACACATTGATCCTAGTGATATTGACTGCTGACCCGATGATTGGAGTGTCCCTTTAAATGACAGCAAGTGTCACTTGGAGAAGGTTCTGGGAACCTATTCGTGGTGCATAAAACACAGGGCTCAACAGACATTTCTAAGGGTGACCTAAAAAGATACCTAAGGATTTGACTGCCGTCTACTTTGTCTTTCTCTTATCATCACCAGGTGGTCGCTGAAAAGGAGTTTGGAACTGTTGGGATGATAAAAGTGCCCTCCTCTGCAATGACAGGTAGGTTTCCCAAACGCTTTAAGAGATTCGTGTAAGACCACTACTTGACTGTGCTAATCAAGTCGTGTACACCTAACTGAAGAAAGACGAACTTGCCACTTAAATTATCCAGAGAGTAGTCATCAAAATGTGCACTGTCCTGAGACATTTATCTCACGAGTCTCACCTTGAAGTTCTTGACCTCTATCCATTCTAGTTATGAAGATCTCACTGTTACCTAGCCCCTAAACACTTTTTCGTCTGCTCATGGTTCATACAGCTATTTTTTTTAAGTCAGTCGTTGATACCAGTCAAATAGGTCACAGCGAACAGCTCTATAAGCTCCGACCTCGGACCTCCATTGAGCGGCAATTCTTTTCTTACAAGGTTATCAGGCACTGGAAAGAGCTCCCAATTATGGTTGTTATTTACACTTCTATAGGCCGTTCCAAAATTTCATCACATTCCCACCTGGTGCTCTCTGTAATCCTGAAGTTTAATGCTACACCTTGTTTTTGGTGGCTGTTTCTCAGGTCAAAAGAAACCCGTCGAATATTGAGAGGAACAAATTGACTGGATCTGGGTGATCCGAGCCCCCAACCTCGAACTCTTGTGCAAATCGCTGAAAAAAGCTGGAAAGTATGGAAGCACGGTGACATTTTAAGTGTACACAACAGAAATATCTGATGAGTGTAAAAGCGACGCTTTCTTGAACAGTGAGGGGGTATTAGTGTGTAGTGGACAAGTGGGTATGCGCTAGACCCTCGTCCACTAACAATTTAGAACGCACTTCCTGAGGAACAGTCGGAACGTAGTCTCAACAGACATTGAACTAGAGAACACAGCAAGGTTTGGAAATAAACCGTATATTTCCAGCAATGTTTGGAAATATGATAAGTTGTTAG
>JTDE01008458.1:2305-21700 GCA_014338405.1 Paragonimus skrjabini miyazakii | reverse complement strand
ATATATATATGGACAAGGACGCGTTGTGGGCTGCTTCTCTCGGTGTCTGTATTGTGTTCAATATATGTTTACTGTTGACTTGTGACTTCATTTCTTCTTTTGCGAGTCAGACCTGCTGTGTTTCGATCAACAAACGCTGGACATAGTGTGTTGTTCTTGTGATTGACTTTCTGGAATATTACATTGTCCAACAGGTTGTATTTAACCTCGGAGACTGCAAATACCTGGGTAGCTTGAGAAAAGAAGAATTGTACGTTCATTCATTTGTTCAATTAATTATTCGGGCTGATGAAAGTAAGACGTGTTATGATATTTGGCTATTTTGATTTATTGAAGTTGCAGGTTGTTCCGAGATCGTGAATATTGTTAAGGGCTTGTACGCAACGCTGTTATGTCCACAATTGATCCGACGGGACTTAAATATCGATGACGATTTGTATCGACACGTTCCACCATGTGAAAGAAATTTTACTAACAATGAGCTGAGGCTTTAACTTATGCAACGTATTGCTTCGGTCCACAAAACTGCAGACTACCTGTACGAGATCTTCGGAGGAGAGGAAATAAGCGAAAATTAAGTATTTTCAAAAACTTCAGTATTGTAATGGATAAGGGTCGAGGATTTCCAAAAACTTTCGTGTCGAACGTTTGGGAGGTTTTATGCCACCTTTGTAGCAACTCGCCGAACAGATTCCAACATGTTTTTTGTCTTTTTAAGACCAGCACACATCACTGAGTGTATTCAATTGTTTCAACGCTTGTGAAAGGATGCACAATGCCACTGGGTATGGGCTTCGACTCCGTACCGGGATAGTCAGATAACAGAGCTCCATCTCTATTGACTTGCAATGTGACACTGTCACTGCTGGTAAAACACTGGCGGCGTTTATCACTCCGCAATCACGTCGACATTCCTATGGATACATAACATTTAATGTTAAGCCTTTTTTATGTACATTCCGAGGAGTTCTGCGCAATGTGCGCTGATCTAGCGGTAAATCAGGAACGAAGGGTTTCAATAAAGCCAACAGTAAGCTGGAGTCAATATATGTAACCGATTTGGAGTAGATTGAGAACAACCGGATGAAACCTGAAATACTAGCCATTGCGGGGGACTGTCTGACTGCAATAGAAATAGTTGTATAAAGAAAACACGTATTACTAGAGGTGGCATGTTCCTCGACAGCACCTGATCCAGTGACAGATGTCGCACTGTGAGCAGCATCTGCGACATCTGAACTACTTGTTGTAGGTTCATGTTATATTTCTACATTGCAACACGGAAAAGTTACGTAATATCTAACCTACAAGCTGCAGTGGTGCCGTAAGTTGCATGAGGTCCTCTTTCGCTCAATATGGTGCATACCTTTTGTCCAGCATGCGTGACTCATCGTTTTCACTCCCTATGCGTCTGTTAGTAATCCATCTATCATACCATCGTTCCACTTTACTCATTTCTATTGTGAGCTCTAATGCAAGCAATTCGTACGGATTACGTGTTAAAACTACAAATAGACAACCGTTGATAAGCCTGGAATAACGGAGCCAAAAACATGAAATACATCTAACACATGTGGAGGGCTTTTAGTGAAACTGCTAGTGGCGAAAGACCACAAACGGTTCAACACAGCCATAATCAGCGTGCTCAAAAGAAGTGGAACTGCAAACGCGCGTTCGCTTGAAGCACAGATTAAAACAAACGTGCACAAAATTACAGTTTACAAGACGGCGTGTAAATGAAACGGTGTGAATATGAAAATATGTTTTAGAAAACGTTTGCGCATGCGCTTACCCGCGAGAACGAGTGCAGCAATTAGCAGTTCCCGTTCTCATCCGATTTGCTTATTTTGAGGCAGACTGTTGGCCAGAAGTTAGCCAACACGTCAGAATCAGTCATTTGTTTGCCGGGGGGTCTAGGCGCAAAATCTTCAGAAATCTTTCCATTATGTCTGTTTATGCTCCAGCTAACGATAGTGATGTCGACGACAAAGACGCCTTTTATTCGGGTTTGGTCGTCCTTCTTCGATCGACAGGTGGTTCTGATGTATTGATTCTGGCCAAGGATACGAACGCCCATACCGACCGCCTTGGGGGGACAAGCATCGTTTAATTGGCAGGAATGAGATAGCGTCACATAACTTGGGTAGTGGCGGTCGATTGTTGCAGTTATGCGCCAAGCATACGCTAATTTTAGCCAGCATTAGTTTTAAGCATCGCGTGCGTCATTATTATACTTGGTGCCCTCCACCGAATCAGGCTTGCCTTCAAATGGGCCATAGAGTTGTGAGTTGTATGTGGCATGATTCGATTCAGAACTATCGTTCCTGTTGGAGCACATACTTATATTCGGACTATACGTTGGCACGTTATTGTTTCGTTTTTGCTTTTGCTGGTCAACGACCTCACCGACAGCAACGAATGGCTGTTGTGAAACTCGCTGTGCGGCCGGTAAAGCATAAGTGCCAAATCAGCCCAGAAAGCTGTATTAGTAGTTCTCACTGCCGGAGATCCTAACAGTTACCATAGCCGACTTTCACAGGTCATTCATGAGGCAAGTACCGGATCATGTAGCACGGTGGCTCGAGAGTCGTACAAAAATCGGATTTCAAATAAATCCCCCGGGCTGTTGAATATCAGAAGGAACATTTCTACAGGCGGACCATATTACCCGTTTAGGAAATGTTTCCAAAGGAAGCTGAATTTTGGCCTCATCGCTGATCGCGAGGTTTGGTTAAGGGAAAACTTTAGAGTAATGGAAATCGCTTTTGTTTCAGGGGACGTCGTTACGCACCAACTTTATCCATGCTATTGGTCCCAGACGACCGTCTGTTGGTGAGGCTATCGGCGATGCAGATGGCACACATCCACAATTAGTCGGTCTGAAAGTTTCAACACTACGTACAGCAAGGCTGCCTACTTTCACCATTTTCATTTAACTTTGTGATCGACAAAATAGTGAAGAACTGTCTACGGCGCTCACAACACGCCGAAGTGGACCTTCTACCTGATGAAAGGTTGATTCATCTTGATTGTACTGACGAGGAGTGTTGCTGTTTTACAACCTACGAGCGGCACAAACAAACGCTAAGCGCTATTACACACGTTGCTAAATACTTCAGAATGCACTTTACGGTCCTAAAGTGCAAAGCACTTGTGGAAGGTTGCTGTGCTTATCTAGATTTAACGTTAAATAAGGAGGTTATTGTCGACCAATCCACGTGCTTGGAAAGCCGCGTCAACGGTAGCGAAGGTGTTGAGAGTGAGATAGAGGTGCGTTTCTCTATGATGAGGAAGGTATTCACTTACCTGGGACACATATAGTGACAGAGAGGCATCCCTGTGAGGCTTAAATATCGCGCATGTAAGGCGGCGGTAAGGGCTGTACAACAGGCCTTACATGGTAGAAGACATAAACTGTCTTCATGCATTTGACCATTGATGTCTGCGTTCGATGGCTCAAGTCGGGTGATAACAACGAGTAAGCAACGAAGAGGCTGTTGAATGGAGATTTGGTAATGATTTTCAAACGAGTTCTTCTTCGTCTGCCACATCGTACACTCTTTATCCATCTCGTGGTCGGCTGGCGTAAGGTGCAAGTTGGACGTAGGGATACTAAATCGTTCACAAAAGGGTTGACCACTGTAGATCGAGTTCTTCTCCTGGGCTGGGGCCCCTGCGACTCTGAGCCTATGGCTAGAGACATTAGGTGGGATGGCGGCTAACCGAGCTCATTGGTGTGAATGTTGTCGCTGTTTGCCAGAGTTGTCTTTGAAGTGAGTACATTTAATGACGCGGAGCAGTAAAAGTCGTGAGGAAGTTGTTTTGCTAGTGACGCCTTACATTTACTTACAGCTCGGTTGTACATTTGCAAGGCATGTGAATCTTGATGTTGAGTGTTTGAATAGAGATTTAGATATTTTTAGTGGTTATGTCCCTTCCCGTTCCCTTTCGTTCTTCATCCTTTTATTTTGTTCATACTTCTGTGGTGATCAAACATCACAGTGAACGGCTGACGTACTGATCTCTGTTGTGGCGATAATTACGACAGCAATCAGGTGGAGCTTGCGATAGTCGCTTACGGATGCTTTAACGCTTTCCTTCTACTGGCAGTTCAAGGGTCGCTGTTTGTGAGTATCTGATCAAGCAATGCCTTCTATGCATATGTGCTTAGGGTAATGTTAACAAATGGTTGGTCAGTTGCTTAAGCCAGAGTGTCTCCAGATAAGCACACACTACGTGCATGGTGAAGCGATGACGAACGTTGCAAATGTAACACTGAGCTATAATCCCGTGACCGTGATTCAGCAAGACAGCGGACATCGTTTGTGAGTGTAGGTGCTGCTTTTGGACCTGTTTGCGTACGTATTCGAACATTAAGAGTGGCAAACTCAAATTGCATCCAAGGGTCGAGTAAGAGCTGTGTCTCTCAGGTAAAGGATCCTGAGCATTCGGCACGCTCTCATTCTCGTTGTGCCTTCTGTCGTGAGCAGCAGATGAGATTAGTCTGTGCTGAAATGTAAAAACGAGATTGAGGGGGGTCATCAAATAAACGGTTGTTTAACAAAAGAGGGGGAAAAGAAACAAATTCTTATGGTGCGGTTAAATGTGACATGAAAGTGAAGCTGGCCGCCAGCAACCCGGTTAAAAAGCTGTGGCAGTAAAACGGGGCAAAAGTGTAAACAATGGATGACCGGCTATTAAACAAACAGATGTAGTTATTTACTACATTTCACACTGCATTTTTATTTGCATTGTAACTCACAAGTGGTGATTTCTTCACTGTGAAACAGTCATTCTTTCACATCACTCTCTGGACGTTGGTTACCCAGCGTGTTTTCCAACGGATAAACACCCCATTAAGACTCGTTTGTTTTCTCATGTTGAGTCGCGTGATTGAATGTACACTTAGCTGATCTGTTCAGCAACTCAGAGGCATAATGCTTTTCGGTTGCCCAGGCCGAAGAACAGGGTTGGCTTGAGAGGCAACTCCAAAAATCTTCAGTTCGAAATGGACCTAACCCACAAAGTGGTTGGGCGGAGCATGGAGTTTACAGTCCATTGAGAGCCGGCGGCCAGTGGTTGTATTGAGTTGGTTCACACGCCTTCTGGATTGACACCATTCATCCAGGAAGCCTGGGGGGATTGCGACAGAATCTTCTCAGTGGTTCGAGGATTCACCAAGAAAGTCGGCCTTGACGTTGCGGGTCTGTCTAATCAGGGAATCCAAGACTGACAAGACTGTTGAGGCACATACTTCCTTTTGCCGGAGGCCGGCGATCAAACTGATGCGTTCGCCGTTCGACTGGATTCCAGCCATTTAATTTACCGGACACGTCTTACGTACACTTTGGAGCTGGTGACCACCAAGGTGGTTTGTGCGCCTTTTATTCACCGTATCTTCTAGATCCTGCTCACAAGTGACAAGCGAATGTCTTGTTCTTGGGTTCCAAGTTTTCTCATGGTACGGCAACGGCTTCTGCATAGCTGTCACATTTGGTAGTATCTTCGCAAACCAATGGCGAAATATAACTGATTGGGGTGGTAAATCTCTGAGGTTTCCAATCGATAGGAATTTAATGGAGTTGTAGAACCAGCGGTTCCACTCCCTAAGAGTATCATCAGTGCCGGGTCTGACGTCAATCCTCTCGGGATGAAGAATGGTTTCCATCACGCGGATTTTAGTTGAATAACTTGTGAACAACCATTTTCATACGCACAGTAAAACGCTTTCGCGCCAAAGCCAGAAATTTGGCAGACTGGCATCGTGCACTCTATTCGTCTAACACCTGGGGTATGAAAGCTGAGATAGGAGGGGAAAATGCATTAATAAATCCAGAGGCGAAACAACGAAATACCGCGGAAGTTGCAGGGGTATGCACGGTTTAAAGGCTCTGTGCATTATCTCATCAATTATACGCAATTACAAAGGATTTTTAATATCTGCTGGAACGGTTGCAACCGGCCAAATCAGACGGACTTTGTGCGTTTCAACGCAGTTGTTCGTGAGCCTGGCCGCGCCATGAGCTGAGTAAACGTTCCTTATCCGCGGATTGACTACCTACCTTCTTCACTCGTTTGATATAATGAATGGGGAGAAACTGATACGAGTTATTCTGAATGCGGCACTGAGGAGTTTGTGAGAAATATATAAGTCTACTTCTTCTCATGTTCCAACAGCTTTGCCCAAACTTCGGAAGGAAGTCAACTGCCTCATGCGTCAGAACAGTTAAAAGCCGGCCTGACTTTCGAACTAAAAATTGATATAATGAAGTCCAAGGATCACAAGAATAAAAGCAATTTCTTCCGCATAGTTTGAAGGCATTTCCAAATCTAGCATTCTGCACGCAGCAGATGGACTAAACGCAGAGTACCCTGAAAACGAATGTAATAAGGCACGAAAAGAAAGAACAACGAAAATACACACGCAACTACTACAGAAAGTCAGTTTCTCAGATGAAGGATGTCAATATTTGAAGTCAAAAAGAATCACCAAGACTTTTAACAGACAGGGCTCCACTAGGTCAAAATCCTCGTGTGCATGTTTATCTCATAGATGTTGAACACGCAGTGGTGGTAGTTGTTTCAGGAAATATCAGGCTTCATTTTGATACAATTCCTTGTGGTTATGTAAGTCGATTAGATCATTCTCCATAACCAGAAATATCACACAAAACTAGCGATACTTGACTATGGTAGGTTAGCTTCAACAACGAATCAACATTACACCATACGCTTTAATGTTTTCTTCTGGTTTCTTCCTTCATGCTCCTGTTTACATGTTTCCGGTTCGGATTGTTCTTCCAGTTAAACGACTTTCGTAAATTTATAGGTTTTTACCATTCTGTGATTAGCATCTGAGTATCGGCGTTTGGATCTTCCACCGTTCCTGTCTTTGGCTCCTTAGAACCATCTCATGATAGGATGTTTCACTATTCCCTCACTTTCTTAGGAATAGTTTCGGTCACACAAAACGGTATACTTATCGAACTAGAATAAAAACCTAATACCATAGATCGCCTGGGAAATGCGTCCACTAGGCGATACTCCGTTCGTCCTCTGTTAGTCTATCCTCATCATCAGTGATTTAGCAAACACGTAGTGACATATCTTTCGTGTGCACTCATCAACTGCGCCCCCCCCGGTGATCGATTGCAAGAATGCGAATCTATGAAAGAAAGAAATAATCAATGACAATTGTGCAGTTTGCTGGCATGGTGCTTCAAGGTTGAAACCAGCTAGAAACGGCCATTTAGACGTGAAGAGAGATTTTTCAAATTTTTCACGTAATATTACGATGTATATTACGGGACGAGTTATTGTAACTTGGTATACGACCTACGAGCGCGTAAGCAGGGAACGGAATAACGGTTAGTGGAACGGTAGATAACGGAACGACGTTCAACGGTTCTGAACAACGGACTACGAAATATGCAAGATTAACACCAATCTTCCAAACCAACTCAACCACCCGGTGACAACGTATGAACCAAGAGTAAAGTCAGGCCTCCGGACAGAGCCGAAGACAAAACGGTCACAAACTAGACCACATTTAAAGGGTTCGAGACCAATCAAGAACATGGTCAGAAAGTAAACCAGACAAAGATTCACACAGCACAATTATGTCCCGAGTAAAAGACGTGCGTGTAGACAGGGCACCAGAATTTGGCACAAAGGTTGAGAACGCACGCGATTGGGACGTGGCACATGACCGTGTCGACTGTGAAGGTCACTACAATCGGTAGTGAGTTAGGCCACTGCGAAGACAAACAAAACGGTATTTTCGGGGAATTGGGTTCTTCCCCGACACGAGAATATAGATTTTATCGAGTATTATAATAGGTATGTCGCGAGAAAAAAATTACTATAACTAAAGATTGTTCAGATTCCCACTTTTGTTGAGAATAACGTTCTGACTTTTTTCGATGAAAGCACCATGTTTGCTTTTGTAGTCGATTTCGCGTCCTGAAGATGCTTCCATCAGAATTTTCGTGGCGGAATACATATTCTCGCCATAAAGAAACGCTTAATTTTGCGTGGTTTGGGAGATATAATTTATATACATTGATATATAATGTACAATGCAATGCAAACGCAACGTGGTGGAAAATTACAAATTCAATTGTATCCCCCGAAAGACACGAATATGAGCGTTTCTGCAAGACGGAGATATATCTTCCACCACGAAGATTCCGATGGAATCATTTTCAGAACGCGAAATTGACTATGAAAAAAATCATTCTCCTCAATAAAGTGAGAATGTGAACTATTTTTAGTTATAACAAAGTTTCCTCATTGCAACATTATTATAATACTCGGTAAAATCTATATACTTGTCCCGTATATGCTGTTTAATATTACATGAAAAATTTGAAGAATGGATTTTAGTATCCCACGAAAAGTTAAAAAAAATCTTTTTTGCGCTCAAATGGCAATTTACAGCTCGTTTCAGCTTCGAAGTACCATACAGGCGAACTACACAACTGCCTAATCAATATTCTTACGACGGCCTGCAAGTAGCAGCAAGCTGAAAGTAAAAGGGAAGCTCATTAGTTGTTGACATTCGAAAGAATGCAGGGCGTTAACAGAATCTAAAGTATTAAAAACTATCGTGCACGTCGCGTACGAAATCTTTGTAGAGTTCTTTGTTATCCAGATCATCGTTCATGCACAGCAAAATCTCCAAATCCCACATTGACAGGTGAAATTTGCCGCGGCTGGAGGAGACGTTTGATTGCGATTGCAACGGTGGGCTGCTGACAGCATGGGCCATCACATTGCTCCTCATGACCTCGAGAGTTATGAGCTGGTCTAATGACTTGTACGGCGGTTCCTTCTGGCCCTGGTTGTCGATCCGGAGTTCGGATATGTGTTTTCGTTCGCTGTTGACATCGATAACCTTCTGCAAACTTGCTGAAAGGCGAACGTCAATAATGATATCGGATAAATGCCAAATCCTAATCAAGCGTTAAGCATCACCGGAGAATTCTAACTGCATGGGGTCAAGGGAGATTATGATACCATATCAGTGGGCAGTTCTGTTAAAGGAGCTAAGCCGATATAATATCCATTGCCAAGTTGTTTTCAAAAACTGGAATCCTTTCTTAGTTCATCCGCAGATACCCAGAAGACCATTATTCTGCTTTCATATTACACATCCCTCTGCGTGTACCTGTCGCAGTCGTGGTAGCCGTTAGGACATTTGACAGGTGTGTCACGGATAATTATGTGAAGCGTCACAAAAGTGTTATTCAGAGTGGTCCAAACCACTGCACATTATCGCACACGTGGGGGAGGCGATTCACTTAGACCAGTTGGTCGTCCACATACAGATAAGCAAAGTGATCGGTATGTTTAACAAGTAAAAATCTGGCGCGGTCAATTAAAGAATGACAAATACTGGGATGGGATAGTATATGAATGGAAAGAAACAGATTAAAAAAGTACTCTCACGGGAATGGAAAATAATAGGAATGAACGCATAACAGCGGGACCCAAATATAATGAAAACATACGACTCTCGTTAACTACGAAATATTCGAAAATGATAAACCTAACACATTTAAGCGTTATCTAACATGTAGGCTGCCGTGGCGCTGTCCGTTGTATGAGGTCCTCTTTCACTTTACACGATGTATCATGTTGAGTGTAGGAGGATCCCATGCGTGTTGGACGAAAGATATGCATACATACCTTCCGCCCAGCACTCATAACTTATCGCTTTCACGTTTTACACGTCCGTTAGTGGTCCATCTACTAACTAACTAACTAACGGAAGCAATCCGTATGAATTACGTACTCTATGTGTAATTAAAATGATTGTTAATAAGTCTGGACTGACGGAGCGGAAAACATGATATACATCTAACGCATTTACAAGGCTATCGATAGAACTGTGAGTGACCATAGACCGCAAACGACACAACGCAGTTGCACTCACCACGCACGAAATTAATGGAACTGCAAACGCGCGTTGGCGTGAGGCACGGATTAAAACAAGCGGTAACAAAATGGCGGTGGTCGAGGACGCTTGTCAGTGAAACGCTGTGAATATGACACTATGCTTCGGAAACGCCTCAACATGCGTTTAACTACCGGAATAAGCATGGTAATTAGAAATTTCTTTTATCATTCGATCCGCTTATTACACGGCCGACTGTTGGTCAACATCCCAGAGTCGGCTATGTGTTTGCTGGATTGTTGCTTAATTTTAAACGTAGCGACTTTCGGGCAGTCGGTGCCTTCGGACAGCGACCACGTCGTGTTAACCGGAGGGTAACTAATTGGTCACGGCGGCGTTTACCATCGTTCGATCATTGGTTTGATCCCCGATCATCGCGATTATTCTTATCTCAGCTCCAGAAGTCCAGCAGTATTAAGCTCGTGTATCACGAAACACACAGTATGGCTTGTGGTGTGTAAGTCAAAAATCTAGTGGAGTGTAGTTTTCGGCAGGATTCAACTTCCTTTTTAGTTTTACACATCGGCTAAACATTGCACATTGCGGAACAACGTTTCTGGTTCGGAAATTTGAATTATTGCATGCATCTGACTTTCAAAAATAAATGCTTGGGTCGTTTATTATTTTACCATGTTAAACTGCACCGTTAAAACACGTTAAACACGGCATCGTGCTGCCGTGTTGTTGGCGCAATTTTTGTTTCCGGTTGAGTTGGTCGTGGTGTAACGCTGAAAGCTATCAGTTGGGACTAAAATCTGTCATCAAACAGCGATTTCAAGAGAGATCCGTGAATATCGGGCAATATTTCTGTGACATCGCTCAAGAATGTGAAAATCGTTGGTTTTCGCAACAAGTGATCTTGAGCTTTGAATTTTTTTCAATCGACCGTTAATTGGATCGTCCTTCGTTTGGCGCCAACAATGACATTAATGGTGAGTGGTGTGATGGTACATATACGTTTTCCTCCAAAGTGGCTTTTTGTGTTCGATTGATGGTTAACCGTACCATGCTAAGTAATGATGCATTGTGTATAAATTTGACTTTAGGTGATAGACTATCTACAAGGGTTCAAAGATCCATTCGAGGATGGGGAATTCTCTTGCTTCGTGGAGTTTCGAAATTGTTCGGAAAATTTTATAAAGGACCACAGTGTGTTGTACGTGCCTGGTTCAAACAAAGAAACAAGCAAGGGACGCTTGAAGTATGATAATGTGGATGTGGGAACTACTGAGGTTAACTGGAAGATGGCGTGCTGGTGTACCAAATACGAGCGACGCAAGAGCAAAAGCCGCAGAGTACGACGTGTTTAGTGAGCCGAGTTCACTAACTTTCCATTGCTCAGTTCTCGTGATACATGCTGCCAATCACGCTTTAACGTCGTCAGGAGAAAAACTACATTGGTTGTTTGTTCCTCTACGTTGGAACATAACCACGACCTGATTGCCTTGCTGTACGATGCGCACCCTACAAATCGTCGGCTCACTGCAAGTGAAGTGAGCGACTCTAGGCATCTGTTCGAATACGACACTCCAATCGCAGAGTTAAAACAGTATGCTGCGGATGTTTATGGCAAGTACATATATACATATATTTGCAACATCCATCATCGGTTGAAGCCTCCGACAATAAGTGGGTTTGTGTACGTAGATGTTGCATAAAATCTGCACCAAATTCTTGATCACAGAAAAAATGATGTATTGCGTGTAATCAAAGACGACAATGATAGATACATGCACATGTGTTCCGCGCGGAAGCAGCAAGTACAGTTTCTCAGACGTTTTCATGATGTGGTTAATGTCGATGCTACGCATGGAACCAACAGCCACATGTAGGTCCTCAGTTCACATTTACGGTTGTAGTTTGAAGCTATATCAGTTTTGTGTCACAGACGGGATGGGCCATAGAAGACCCGTGATGTACGGTTATGTTCGCAGTGGAAAGTACGCTTCCCTGCATCGCTTGTTTGAAACCTTTCGTGGCGTGATGGGGAACCGCATACCTGTGAAAACCTTCGTGATGGAGATAATGGCGGCCCATATGCGAGCAGCGCGAGTCGTGTTTGGGTGCGACATAATGTTATGTTATTTCCACGTTAGTGAGGCCATGAGGAAACACGCAAATTGGTGTAGTTAACCCTATAATCACCATTTGGACAAATTCATTTAGAAGTCGTTATTTGTTTCATCGCATGGCCACTTTAGATAACTTCGAAGAGTGAGTGAAAACTGTTGTCTATTTATGGTTAAGGTTCAACCAGGATGCTGCGCTAGTCGAACGCACAGACTCAAAAGTTATGAACTACCTATCGTGCGACTGGCATTATATAAAGCCTAAGTAGGCCATCCATTCATAATCGGACGTCGTTCACTTCGGAAACCAAACAAACAACCATCTGGAAAATGCAAATGGGCGACTCAAGAATCGCACTCTTCCACGGGCTCATTTAGCCGCGGCCATCAGTAGAGTTTGGTCCCACAGCGAGCGGCTAGTGCGGGAGTTTGAGAGGCAGAGCACGCATGGTTGTGACCGCCGTGAGGTGGTTAGCGTTGACGTCAAGAGTATACTGTCCTGGCCGACGACGTTCGCCAGTTAATTACTGTTGAAACATCTCGGTGGGCGCGCTTCCCTACAGTACTGTAAACGACAAGAAGAATTCAAGGTAACCGCACTTTATGATATATCAATTTTCAGATTCGGGTGAGCCATGGGGGTGCACACTACACGTTTGACGTCTGTAATGGCACGTGTGAGTGCAATTTCTACCGGTCCATGTGGTTACCATGCATTCACATGTTGTCCGTCTTCAAAAAAGATTTTTTAACCATACAGCAGATCGCTGTTAACGGAATCTTATTTGTTCTAGACCGTTTTTCAATCCAGCGACGGTGGCTTGCCGAATACAACTTGTCTAGGAGCAGCATGTTTTGCCGAGAAATAAATGTCGCTGTTTGTACGTTCTTCCGACGAACGTTGAGTGACGCACGTATAACCAACGACGTCAAATACCAGAATCAAGTCAAATCGCTGGAAACCGTGGTACTATTGACATAAACGATATAAACAACTACAAGAAACAAACCCCGATTCGTTTGCGTTCGTGAGGTAAGATACAATAGTTGGCCGCAATAGGCCGTCAACGGTCCAAAAGGCACGACAAGTACAAGCACAGGCGACCGATGGGCAATGACGAACCGACGAGACGCGATCGGATCGGTCAAACGTGTGTCTAAATGGCCGGCCTTCGAGCAGGTCGATTAGTCAGCGATAGTTTCACCACAGCCCATAGGAAGGCCGTTTTCACAGGGGGTGGGGGGCGGGAGGGTGACAGAAAACAGTGGGTATGTGGGCAGGTGAGTGAGGTTTAATGACTGAGGTAGGCAGGATGGAGAAGTTGGCACTTTAAGGCGCGGGTTGTGGGAACCACAATAACAGGCGTCTGGTTAGATGAGTCAAAGGGCAGAGTTCTGCAGGGTCAATCGATAGGAATTTTGACACCCAAGAACGTCGTACACTGTTACTAATCCATTTCAACTGGATTACAGAAAGCTGCATCGGGGTTTGGCCAAACTGCAGAATGTTAATCCCAGGATAAAGAGCCCTATTTTCAAGGCTAATGTAGTTTTCATGCACCATCCCATCGCGAAAGCTACGGTGGCCTTATCACAGACCAACTTCCCACTTGCTCCGTTCTGCAGTGCGAAACAGCCAAGATGGGAGGAGAAAGTTCACATGGGGGCGCCATGTGGATAATGTGGTGATCCTGTTGACATGAATAGTTACCGGCTAATTTTCCCATCAGAATGTATGAACAATGCTGACTTATCGCACTGCCCTTTCTGAACTGGGCAGCAGCAACCCCTCAAAAGGCACGTTGTTATTTCATGGACTATTCGGTTTTGGCTGCATCTACCTCGAACAATTCATTGCCTCCGAAGTTTAAGCCAAAAAAGAGCGCGCCCAGCGCCGGTAATTACTAACGGCCCGGTTACGTCGAACGATGAGTTTCGTGTTGTTCATCCGCGCAAACGAGCCTACGTGGATGTATTACCAAATGATGTCACGGGCGTCACTGGATTTAATAAGGTATGCCACACCTCTGAAGTTACGTAACGCTTGACATGATAAAGACGAGGATGTACTTGGAATAAATGAAATTTCAACTCTTCCATTTTATTTTTACCTCAATTCGTGGCGTTCAACCATAGGTGGTGTCATTGTGACTATAGGATGCACGTAGGCCGACTGTCGAGCACGGACTTCGGTGCGTGGTCTCTGGAAAACCTATGAAGCCTACAAATTTACCCAATTCCTGGCCACCTTATTGTGAAACCTTCTTATGCACAATTCCAGTGGATAGTAATAATGGCATTCAGACCGCACGGATCAAAGCTCACATTATGCTTAGAAATCACCTACTGCCGTCGTATGTGCTTGCCCACGGTGTTGCTGAATATCTGATATTCCCGGTTTCACGTGGTGCTGATTATACATCCTCACATTTAAGTCATCTCCCTAGTAGCACACTGGAACACAGCCGTTCCATGGGTGATCTTTGAGTGTCTCAGCTTGAACACTCACCAAAAACCATTAGTAGATATTTGGTCACACTATTTGTACTGATATTGGCTTCAATAAATTAGTATGCAATCAGGGAATCAGTCATAAGGCGGTTTTGGTGCAAAATGTTTTGTTTAAACACATCAACGCGCATAATTTCACAGCGCACCAAGGTGGCAGTTCGTCCATCTTGGATTTCGTTGTGTGCCTTGGCATGTGGTATTTTCGTCTGCAAGTTGGTTCCGTCAATAAACATTGCTGACAAGTTCTACATGCAAATTATGCCGATGTAAATTTTGAGATTTTCTGGATGAGATTGTTGCATCTTTTTATTAGCTGAGATATTCCACTTCTAATGCGTGCACGAAGTGGATTTTGCACAAGTTCAATGGAATTTCCGACGGTATTTCGGATGCATCCATGAATGAATGTTTCATTTTCTGAAACAACTGTAAGTTCCCTATCAGATTGTCGGAATAAGTTATTTTGGTATCTTACTAATTGGCCGATATATTTAACTTCTAATGCGTGCCAATAACTTGTTTTTTTTTACAGGTGTCAAGGCATGGAATGAACAATAAGCTCTTGCAGATATATTGGACTACTTGGTAACTGCCCGCAATCTGTTTATTTTTTCACTATAAAAATTGTTTGATTTTAATGGTTTCTTTCAATCATTCCAAGATATGTGTATTTTGTTGCTGGTTTGCTGAAGGCGGACGGTAGATTTAATCGTGGTTGGGTATATTAAACACTCGAAATGTAGGTGGCATTTCAGTAAATCGTATTATAGGGCTGCGCGTAATATTTCTGCCAACCGTCCCCTGAGTGTTCCCAAAGTGTTCCCAAAGTGTCTCCTTAGAACTCTCAGGGATCACTTGGGGATCGCTTAGGAAACACTCAAGGTACGTTCAGAGATCACTCAAGGAGCGGCCGTGCTACTAGGGCTGTCAGTAACTCTTTCATGGATTATAGAATGCACAATTAAAAGAAACATGTTTTAAAAGTTACATTATGCACGTTCATCATTCTTTTTTCGCTAAAAATCCTCAAATCATCCAAAGTCCAACGTTATACTACCTCCCAATTCCTTAACGACCTTGATAAAAGCGTTTACCACATTAAAACAAACTCACTTCTTGCAGCAAAGTGGGCACATTACATGCTTTCTAAAGTACTCCGTCAATTACCACTCAGGATATATTAAAAATCACATGTTAACTGTCCACACTCGTGGGCAATTACTCCCTGCGGATAACTTTCATCCGATGTGTATCGAATCTTCTTCGGTATCTGTGTTGTGTTAATACACGTTTCTCGTTGACTTGTGACTTTTTGTATGTGGCAGATATTATTACGCTTCGATTTCGAACGTCGAACACTGTGTGTGCTATCGCTTGCGATTGACTCATTGGAATATTACGCTTAAGGTTATTGTACCACACAATTAAGCTCACGCTCTCTCCGACACAACCATTGAGATTGAGGACAATTCAAGCCAATGAAGTTGACTTGCAAATCAAGCCAATGAAGTAGTAGGTGAAAACTGGCTACATCATTCGGCAATTTGGTAACGAAGCCGCTATAAATGTAGACGCAATGTCGAACAAGCCGCTTTTTCGGTTCTTGTTCAGTGTCGTTTACCGTTGATTTTACCGTTATTTTCCGGAAATATTTTGGGTTGGGTACAGACCCAAAACTTTTGAGTCATTCGACCAGTTTGAAGCCGACTTCAGTCAATTTCAGCGGGTCACCGGAGCGTGCTATTGCATACGCACCACGACAACAAACAAGGGCGGGATAAGCCGACGACTGTTCATATGCACTAGGAGGCGCCAACCGCTACGTCCCAGCCGCGGTGTTCGCACAAAACCACACGGGCAAACGGGATGCCAGTCGTTCGTGAACGTCAACCAAAGCACTGAGGGATTTTACCGGGTGACTAGAGCAGACGCTACGCATAATCACCCGGTGGACGTCATCGCTGCGCAAATGGAGCCCTGTCGCCGACGTCTCAGCGAATAGGAAATTGATGAAATACTGCCATGGTTAACGCAGGTGCAAGCTCAGTCACGCATTGCAGTTAAATACGGAGTAGGTTCGACAAGAATACGTCCACTAGGGACATACGCAATTTACGTGCCAAATACATGGCCCAAAGAAGCTCTCCGTCGTATCTATTAGAACTAGCCATCAAACTTTTCGAATCAAGGCACGCCCGCTGCGTTCTAGATGTCGGGAACCGCGTTTCTCGAATCTTTGTTATGACATCCGAACAGCGAACTATGTACCGGCACTACCTCGAATGTATGAGAATAGAGGCCACCTAAAGAAGCTGTTCAGACAGGTACTACCTATTCGTCCTTGTTGTAATTGATGCTTGCGGAATGGGACTGCCGATCTGCTTCGGATGACTGGCGAACGAAACGACCGGAACCGTTGTCCATTTCTCCCGCACCTTCATCAAATACGCAAGGTCAATAAACACTGACAATGACACTGGACGACAGCGCCGCCATCCAGGCGGCGATTTCTCAAGAACTGCCGCTAGTAGGCAATTATTGTACCGAGTGCATCTTCTGATAAACGTAAACCAACGGGTGTTTCACCGTATTCACTTTAATCATTTGAATAGCGTAACGATCCGACTGCTCTGCAACACTTACAGAGCTATGCACACCAAGATTACGGAGGTATTCTTCACCTCCTTGCATGAAATTCAGCAACTGGACCAGGCGTTCTTCAACTACTTGCAACAGCGGTTGACTCTACGTGCCAGCAAGGGGTGTACTAGCCATTTTCCGATGTCGCCGACATTTGGAACACGAGACAACAATTTCGTGGAGGCCACTGATCGCTCAATCAGGCGGCACGTCTTCGGCGGTCGCATTCGCCTGTCGAAAGTCGCGGAACGGGTCGGCAGTGTGTTCCAACATATCACGAACAATGGGCAGGCTGAGCTGGCGACAGACAGCCGCGCCTTTCACTCAATTTCACGAGTCCACTCTGGGATAATTGGAAAATAGTCTGATTTAACGTGAACAATGATGACTGAGATACTTACCGTGGGATTACTTTTTCCTTATTGTCTACCTGATAGCATGGGAAGAATTCCATAGGGCATGTATTATGCACTTAAGCGTTTTCGACTTTCTTGTTGAACTTTTGTTTGTTGTTGTCATACGATATAAACTTGAATGAATTTGTTTGTAATATAAAGCTGTGCAGTTGTCGTCCGCTTGTTTACAACGAACAGGGCTTTCTCAGGTTTAAGTGGTTTACTATCACCTCTCGAAGGATAACTGAATTCTTTGTTTATAATGTTTTTGTTGGTTGTAAATACCTTTCTGGAGGTTTCAGGAGTCTCTTTTAACAAACTGGCTTCTTTCACAAATAAGATTCAAGCACGATGTTTGCTTTCTGAAAGTTGTTTTTCTTCCGTTTTTGTGAACAATCGAAAGAGGAACTAGCCAGCTTCAGGAAAAAAGCAGACGGTACATTTCTTATTTCATTTGAAAAGAGGACGGTCATTGATTCCAACTCATACTTTAGCGAACGACGGTGTTATCCTCTAGAAAAACGTGCAAACGATAACCCAATAAACCCACCGGAGTGCAGAGGTTGAGTGACCTATTTGTTCTTTGGAAAGCAGCCTCGTTCGTTTCCAGCAAACGATCATCAATGAGAAAGAAGTCAGTATTTTTAGAAATACTACATTTTTTCCAGTTGTTACATTATCATTCACTGTGATATTTCAGCTGATAACTCGGTCTTCTTATTCTGTTAGGCGTGGAATCATCTTCCGCCGACCAGAAATCTTTTAACTCGTAAACTTCATGCCGGTTTGCGTGCATGAACTTGTGAGTCGTCTACATTCGCTTCGTCAGTTTGTCTGTTTTTATCCACTTTTTGTTGCGTATGGGTAAAATCACTTTTTTATAAGCTCCGAGAATCGGCCTCACGTCTAACCAACAGCTTTGTCAGCAATTTATACACCGCTACGCAGGGTACATTTCCTGAAGTTTCCCTCTAACTACTTCGTGTTTTACAATAGTAGATTGTCAAGCGCGATAAACGTCTTGCTTTGGAATTAACAGAAACATTCATGGAGTCTAGTAAACAGACGCATAATGGCACTGGATCCAGATGTTTAACGTTTCTGTGGTTTCCCAGGAAGGTTCCGTAGAGCATGCATCACTTACAATGCGCGCATACAGAACCACTTGCCAAATTATTCCAGGGGAAACGGTTTATCGTGCGTAACACAATATTTATAATAACCCATTGCTGTGGCATGCAGTAAACCAGTGTCCATCTCAGGGTTTCTTCCGCCACTAGTGATTTCACTTGGAGAATCATAAACCTACGAATTCCGTAAATTAAAACTAACCGTCACACATTTAGTACAACGCAACTGCCAATTACTCCTCCACAAATTTAATCAAGCTGATTTTAACGGCTTGAGGAGCTACCTACGTTCATAACTTCTGGATTATGGCTATGTGGACCAGAACTACTGTGCACTTCAAAGCGCAATCGAGAAGGCGAACAACTTATTTGTGCCACGCAAGCTGTGCACTTTATCTTATCGGTCACTTCTTCCACGCAGATTACGTTGTCTCCTTGATGACCGTTCCCATTCATTCGCAAAGCACAAGCTTACGGGAAACTCGGAGGACCTACGCGCGTTTCGCATCGTTAGAAATAGGTGTCGACGAGAAATCTGTGAGTACACCAAACGCGTACAGGAAAAGGTCCTCATCAAAGCTCGCGGGAACAAAAACTTCTTATTTAAGCATATACGACGACTAAGAAAAAATAAGCCCTCGGCTCTTTCTTTGCGACTGCCCGGCCGGGGAGGCCTCGTCTGACTCCCTAGT
>JTDE01008457.1:3480-13635 GCA_014338405.1 Paragonimus skrjabini miyazakii | reverse complement strand
TACCTTCAGTAGTTACTACCGATAAAGACGCACAGTTCCAATGCCAGCTCTTACGTTATATGACGTGTAATCTTGACTGCGAACACATTAAGACGACTGCATATCACCCCCCCTTTGAATGGTCTAGTGGAACGTTTCCACCGGCATCTGAAAGCGTCATTAATCGCCCAATCTTCAAAACACAAATGGACGGATTGCCTTCCATTTACACTGTTACGTATCAGATCAACCATTAAGGAAGATCTTGGAGCCACTCCGACAGAATCAGTCTATGGATCAAGTCTGCAACTGCCCGGTGAATTGTTCCAAGATTCACCCCACATAACTGATCCAATGAACTACGTGCAAGACCTTCGGAGACATACGGAAAAGATTCGCTCAATCCCTACGCGGAAGGACACATGGCCCAGTCGTATTCCCCGTGATTTACATACGCGCAAACGTGATTATCCGCTGCGATTTAGTAAAGCGTTCACTGCGACCTCCATACTCTGGACCATTCAGAGTAATATCATGTGATGACAAGTTCCTCACCATCGATCGAGCAGGGAAACGTGATACCGTCAGCATTAAGCGTCTGAAGGTGGCGTATGTGAACAGTGACTTTCTACAATCACCAAACAAATTAACGCGTCAGTTTCCAACAAATCCTTCTCTCCCTATCACTCAGGTAGTCCCCACACTCCTAGTGAGCACATCTCTTAACATCCAGTTACCACTTACGGACACCAACACATCCCCGCCACACTTAACCACTCGCACAGGTAGACATATTAACTCGCCTACTTGTTTTCATTGAATCGCTTCAGTGTTATTAATTTTGCCCTCTGTTCGAAGACCAACACTTGCTTTAGATGCTCTGGGAGGGGAATATTGCAGAGTATTCATTATTTTGTAAGCAATTTTGCTAACATTGCGTAACTGCTGCATCAGACCACATCGCACATTTTTGTTTGACTTAAGTAAAAACAACAACACAACACGTTTTCGAATAAACTCTGCTACACGCGCTTGCTGGTTCTTCCCACGACTCCGGTGGTTGCTACCCAGTTTAAAACATCCTATTTGTTGGATCAATTGTCAGCTCGGTTACTTCGCATCCTCAGTTACGCTTGAAACAATCCGAATACTTTCCAGCGTCATCGGACGCCTCACGAACATTGTCAATCTTTGGTGAGTCCAGTCCTTGACTTCACTCGTTATTTTTGTATCGAGAATCACTGTAGCTCACACATCTGTTCCAGTACACGATTTTATTGCATTCTACATTAAATAGCGTAGTGTGTTCTACTGAAATCTGTACCAGCACCTTTGTGGTTTTGTTATGTATATATATATGAATTACATTTTCACACTGTTTTCCTGTCAATATTTTGAGTGGAAATCGGTCGTATGGTTACTTCTAACTATAATATGATGTGACAATGGGTAACACGTCCCCGTCCATCATTGATAGCCTGCATACTGCCTAGGTTATTGCTTTCTGACTATGTTTGGGTGCAACCTGTCGCTTGTACACAGCTCGGTCCTCACTTATCTTATGGCTAGTGACCCACTTTAATGCCTATTATTTCCCCGGCGATAACTCTTATTCTCGCTTGTACCATTTCAGCTGCAACAGTTCAACCTTTGTATCATAGACGGTTATGATTCTGATGACTGTTGGACTAGGTTTCTGGCAGCTGCTGACTTTACTGATGGTTATCAGTATGTTTTCTAACTTCTTGCTAGAGCTGAAGAAGATCTGTATAACATATTTTGAACTGTCCAAATACAAGTTTATTTTGATTTCTTCCGTGTGCTTCTTATCAGTGTTGATAATCGCTTAAGTCAACTGGACGGAACAGCTACTAGTGATACGCACACTACATACCTAGACGTCTTCCATATATTGGGCCAGCTGGATGTAGAGGCTACCAATGTGGATTCAGCGCTTATGAATCGAAACAGCAAACGCGTGCAATAATATACCGACGTACATTCTATCATTAACAACATCTTAGTGTGAGACAAGATGAACAACAGTTTGCCAATCACGTCTCCCGGATCTCGTTTGCGCCAAATGATCTCCTGTAGATGTGACTGGAATGGACGTTCGCTTCATCCATATATGGCACGAAAGTGCGTCTCAGCGAAGGACCATGGATTTTCAATATTTTGTGTGTGGATTACTCTGTCCTCAGGATCCACGAACTTCACCGAGTGGTTGATTGTCCATTGTTCGTAATGAGCTACTTTATCGAAAGCTCTGTAAGCTCGCCGTTCGTCCGTTATTATTATGGTGTTAGCCTAAAAGCGAAAGATATAAATAATGTTACCGGCTTACTTGGACAGGCCTTCGAGTGGCGAGCTGTATTTAAGCATATTTAATCAATAATGACCAAAGCAATATGCACGTTGTTAATGGTGCAGTGCGACGTGTTACACATTTTTACATCATACTATAGTTAGGAATAACCATGTGACAACGTCGACCGTTTTCTACCTAAAATATTGACAGGGAAACAGTGGGAACATGCAATTCATACATATATCTAACTAGCCCAAAAACGTGGTGGTATAGCTTTCAGTAGAACATACTTTGATATTTAGTGCAAACTGCAATACAAACGCAACGTGGTCGAAAATTGCACATTCAATTATATCTCCCAAACCATGAGAAATTGAGTGATTCTGCAAGGTGGGAATATTTATTCAACCATGAAAATTCCGATGGGAGCATTTTCGGAACGCAAAATCGATTACGATGTTTTCACCGAAAAGTATAGGCAGAACATTTTTCTCGACAAATGCGCGAATATGAACAGTTTTTAGGTAGAACCGATTTTCCTTATCGCAACACAGTTATTATACTTGATAAAATCCATATAAGTGTCCCGAAATATGCATTTCAATATTTCAAGTAAAATTCGAAAAATCGGCTTTCGCGCCTAGTTGGCCGTTTCCAACACGTTTCGGTTTTGAAACACCATGAGGACGACCTACACCATTGCCGATTCGACTGCCGCCTGAATGTTTAGAGCGGTGTCCAATGCCAGATGTGCTTACAGTGGTACCACAATAAGTGCACCAGTCTCAAAATTGACCAGCACACCCTGCTCGCTTCTTCGAAAATTTATTTTTTTGTTCAAACTGCCTTCTTCGTGGACGATGTATTTCGTCCAGAGCTGTACCCGTCCCGTTGCTCGCCGCCTAGCCCCCCCCCCCGTGAGCAGAAACAAGACATTTTTAATTGTAGTTGCGAGACGTCTAAAATTGTCTATGCGTTGCACATGGCCACGTTTGAAGCAGCTCTGGTTGAAACACAAGTGACCTTATGTGGCACGGAATCAGAACTGAGTTCACTGAACGAGTATATTGCGCTCGTCCTTCCGGGTGTGATCGTTGCTCGTAGGAGAGTGGCTTTGTCCGCAACTCAAATTGAGGACATACTTGACATACTGGAGGGACAGTGCACCCCGAGAGGGAAGGCTGGTTGTGTGGAGACGATTTCCAACCATATCCTCTCCAGGTGAACAAGCCAGAGCGGTCGTAAACACATCGTTCCCTCCAAACTTAAAAAAACTTGGTTTCCTCTAGCAGATTTTGCCTCAAATCTACCAAAAATCACTCGAACCTTTTGTGACGTTACCCGCGGAGATTAGCTTGGTAGAAGTATTGAACAAAACAATTCAGCTAAAGAAAAATCATACTAATCTAAGGGGACTCTTGCCGGATCACTCCTTGCAGGAGCGGCAGAAATACTCCCAGCTTAATAGGACAAGGTCACGCGTCAAGCCCCGAACTTCAAGCCACCGTAAAAGTCCTTACTTCTATTCTCAAGAGGGGACCAGTGTCTCTGGATGGATCCACTCACGTGTCCGCACCCACATCATAGGCGGCTGCCCCCATCCCCTTGGTTGGCCGATCACCTTTGGAGCTGCACGGGTCTGAAACATTAGCTTCCAAAGAAGCTACACACCAACACTTTTTCCCTACATCTCCAAACATTTCATCTCAAGAAGTCTATTAGAAACTATTTCATCCCTAAGTTTCCTAACCTAATGAGTCTGCTTGAGTCACCTCCTGCATCCAGAATGGCTCCTACCTGACTGATTCCAGCTAAATCTTCCTCAGCTGAATCGCGGATATTTTGTCCCAGGTTCTCTTCAAACCTGAAATCCTACCCAATTTTTTGAGTTTACAAAACTGCAAACTCTCCTCTAGTAATTCACAAAGCAGAAGCGGTTCAAAAGAACTTGACCTCGGGTCAACAGAAACGGGAGAAGCGTCCCATAGGAACGCTCACATATGCTCAGGCTAGGTGAAACAACCGCTACCACCTAAGAAGGTTCACGAAACCCTGTCACAGTCTACTCCCCCTTGCTCCTGGGATTGCGTTTTCAAGTTCTACCTCAAGATCTTTTGTCTCTTTTTGCATCCACACAAACGGAAAGAAATAAAACTCAGATACGTATACAGTTACTGTTTGAAACTTTCAACCAAACTATCCGAAAACAAACAGATGGTCTGCGACACATATCCTCATGGCAATTATCCGTTTCACGGGATTCGCCCTGAAGGTCGTTCAAAAGGCAAGACGGTCCTTTTGACGCGAATCATTGATTTTTAAATATTTTCTGAAAGTTTAAAATCGGAATTTCAGGCAAAGTACCTACGGCACATCAATTGTAAATAAGCGGCGTTAATGGAAAAATTGAAATACATCGAATAAATTCCAAAAGTATTGGTTTATTGATGAAAACATTTTTCACCATTTTCGCGAGAATAACCCGTTATTGGCGTTAGCTCACTTTTTGAAGTCTTGTTAATGCGACTATTGCCATTTCCGAGGTGAAATACGTCATTCTATAGTCTGAGAGTGCTTCATTTTACGGCGTTTTACAAATATGGTCCAAATAAAAATATACAATCATACATTGTTGGCACTTAAGTTCAACAAGAACATTGAAACATTTGATAGTGAAACATATATGACAACATTTCCAGCTTCCTTGTCTTTACGATATTTATACTATTTCTCCTTGTTTGCAGGATTTCAGGTAGATACTGGTCGATGAAACGTTGCACTTAGAAATGGTTGGAAATGACGCTATCATATGGTTGTTTCCGTCTTCAGTATATATGGAACGGCGTAAGCAAATAATATCATCTCCCACTCTAGCATCGAGAATCTTCAGAGGTAAATTCTTTTCACTCTACTGCATTGTTCCAAACCAGATTAAGGTCGCGTGGCGTTCATACGGAACAATATAAGGAAACAGATGAAATCAAGCTGCCTGCCGACCGCCGGGATGTATACCTCTCAGTCAGTCACACTATGATGTTTAGAACGCCAGGTATCCATCGCGGTGCAGAAAAATATTCATTTCAATATAAAAACTAACGGAATCAAAGATGACGATTGCCATGTACCTCAGCCGCTTCAAATACAGATTTTCCATCACTTCTCGCATGTGTTCGTTCTCCAAACTGTTAATGGTAGAAGTGGTTCGGAAGGAGCAGCTACTAGTTTGAACGCATACTGCATTCTGAGGCGTTATTCAAAGCTTGAGTGAATGAAGTTTAAGCATCTACCAGTGTGAACCCATACTGCATAACCAGACGTTATGCACAGCTTAAGTGAATCAGGTTGGAATAGTTCCTAATACAAACACATACCGTATTATGAGACGTTGTTGGTAGCCTAAGTTAACCGGGTGGAGCAGCTACAAATGTGAACGCATACTTCATACTCAGACCTTTATGGGCCAGGTTAGCGGGACTAAGCTAGCGATTTTATTCCCAAAATAACACTGAATCAGTTATGTTTGATGATGAATCCAAGTATATTGTACTATATACAACTCTTAGGTGTGATATAAGGTGGAGAACAGTTTGACGAGTTGCATCGAGGTATTACCATTTCCGGGTATGACTATGAAGTGGTACTTGGCGAACAGCAGGTTCCTGCATTGGCGATAGACTGTAAGTGTAATATATATATATATACGTGCATATCCAAAGTAGCATTGAGGCCTGTGGAGAAGTCAGCGCAAATTCTCACCACTCCATTGAGCTTCTTTACAACGACGATCGGTGCGGCCCAAGCGGAATAACTGACTGGATTCAGGACACCAGCTTCCTGTAGGCGATCGAGTTCCTTGTCCACGATAGGTAGGGCTGCGTACGGCACTGGACGTTTCGGTCGGAAAACTGGTCTTGCGTTTGGAAGGAGGTGCAAGACGGCATTCGTTTTGGTGCAACGTCCTAAGCCTTCCTGGAAGACTGCAGTGTGCTTTCAATACAAGTGGTCGATGACACCGGAGGGATTGGTGGTGTGAAGTGATACCACTGGACTAACATCGATTGAGCCACCGTTGCCCCAGCGGCTGATGGGCGTCTCCAGCAGGTTCATCACATCAATCCAGTCCAACCCCAACAGGTCCAACTCCGGTTGATCCGTGAGATAGCAGCTGCCCTTGAAGTGGAATTCACTGAATGAGACTTCACAAGCTAGCTCGTCAGATAACCTCAGAGCGCCACCTGAAGCATTGCGGGCATTGTGTGTAGTCGGACGCACAGCAGGTCGACCCATCGTGTTCCATGTCTTCCTCGATATGATAGTAATGTCGGAGGCGGTGTCAATTTGTAGTCGAACGGCGGTACCGTTGAGTTTCAGTGTAATATACTTCCGCCTGGAAGCATAATCGACCAAGAAATTGGCAAAGATGGAGTCTGATTGTCGGGCCGGCTTCTGGAATCGTCGACCGCGGGACTTCGATCTGGGCTGTGAGACCAATTGCTTGTCAGCTCGGCAATGGTCTTCCTTGTGACCTCGACGATTGCATTTCTGGCACTCGTGTTTACGGAATGGACACAAGCGCACACAGTGCCAATCTCCGCATTGCCAACAGGGTGTCGGAGGCCTTGAAGATCGTTCCTGGTAGGGTGGCCGCAATCCACCAGAGTGAGGATGACCAGCGTGTACTGATTGAATACTCAATGATTTTTGAGGTTTTGACGACTGCTGGATCATCATGGCATCATGTTTGAGGTTGACAACCTTTGTCCTTCGGCGGTGGTTGTCTGTAGCGTCATCTCAGGGTCGTGTTCCATCTTGTTCAGAATACGAGTGCGGATGTGAGCATCTGCAGGCGACTGGAGACCGCATACAAAAATCAGTGTTTTAAATTGATCGTTGGTCATGGAGGAGAGCTTGAAGCGCTCGCACTCCCGATTGACGTTTCCGGCGTAGGTGACAAAATCTTCGGATTGGCTCTTGGTCAGTTGGAAACAATGATACCGGATGTTGAACAGTGATGATTGTTCACCAAAGACTTGGCTGAGACACTTGACCGTATCACTGAAAGGAACATCGCGAGCATCCTTTGGTAAAATAAAGTTCGTATAGCGTTCGAACTCAAAAGGACCAAGTTTGCGTAAAAGAAGTCGGACACGTTGGGCATCATCGGCAGCGGCCAGCTCCACCTCGAATACGTCTTCATGTTTTCGATACCAAATATCGAAATGGACACAAGAGGATTGATCAAAATGGAACTCTGAGACTGAGTTTCCAATGGACTCGATCGGCGGCCGCGATTGTGAATTGGTGCCGGAAGCCTGATCCTGCACAGTCAGCTTCCGCGTCAACGCCTCGATCAGCTTCAGTTGCATCTTCTCGAATTGAGCCTGTTGCTGCTGCAAAATGACCGTCAGCGCTTCTGCTGTTATTGACATCGTGGATTCTTGCTGCAAGGTAGAGAAAAGACACCGTCGCCAGTTGTTATAACTGAATCCTACTGAACACGAACGCGAACAACTGCTACGAACAACGATGAACGAATACCGCGAATAGAAACCACTTCCGATTGGTCACCCCAGACCACGAACGATAAGAACCAATGAGAACACGGACAAAGCAGACTCCGGATAGCAGTGTATTTAGCCACAAGACGCTTTGCGAATTTACATGAGAAACTGGTCTGCATTTATAGAAAATCATTGAATTTGCAATGGCGTGAGCACGCGGAGAAATATTTGGATCACACGCCGATGTATATCTCAGTAACGGCTTACGATATCCGATTTCTGACAGCAGAATCGTATCCTGCGGGTCAGGTTTACCCTGGCCCTAACAGATCGTATATTTTATTTGGACCATATTTGTAAAACGCCGTAAAATGAAGCACTCTCAGACTATAGAATGACGTATTTCACCTCGGAAATGGCAATAGTCGCATTAACAAGACTTCAAAAAGTGAGCTAACGCCAATAACGGGTTATTCTCGCGAAAATGGTGAAAAATGTTTTCATCAATAAACCAATACTTTTGGAATTTATTCGATGTATTTCAATTTTTCCATTAACGCCGCTTATTTACAATTGATGTGCCGTAGGTACTTTGCCTGAAATTCCGATTTTAAACTTTCAGAAAATATTTAAAAATCAATGATTCGCGTCAAAAGGACCGTCTTGCCTTTTGAACGACCTTCAGGGCGAATCCCGTGAAACGAATAATTGCCGTCCTAATTTTCTTGTTCTTACATTAACCTGGCCTCTGCAGTTATCATTGATTACAAACTGTATGTTCCTTGATACCTACTGTACCAAACAGATTTCTCCCGTAGACGCAAAGGGGGTTGTGTTGTCTTCTTAATTCAGAAGCTCTCGGTGCCAATTTTCATAGAAGATTTTACCTCCATAGAGAAGTACAGCTTGACTGTGGTTCAAACTCCAGCTTCGTATTCGCTATACGCTGTTCGTCGGTGTTATTCACCAATCGCCGTCGTGCGGTAAATTTGACGACGAGGCCATTCTTGCCGCTCCAAACTTTCTCCCGTTTACATAGCGTTTCTCCCATTACGGGTGACTTCAACGCACCCAAACTCAACTATATGGTTGCTTCTGATGAGAACTCTGACTGCGGACTTCCAAAATCTCTGGCAATGTTGATCCATAAGAAATCCTGCACACAACACATTGAACTACCTACATGGCACCGTCCAGAACCTTCACTTTGATTACTTGATATGGTTATTACAAACGAAGCTCATTTGGTAAATAGAGTGGTCATACACCCACCGCTGGGACACAGTAACCACATGTTACTTGCTTTCGATTTTAGCTGTTACTGGTTCCAAAACGCCGTAACACGGACTTCATTCGGAAATTTTCAAACAGCATAATGTGACGCACGGTAATTGTGCAGATTGCCGGCATGGTGTTTCAAGGCCAAAACGAGTTGGAAACGGCCAACTAGTCGAGAAGACGGAATTTTCGAATTTTCAATGAAATATTGAAATGCATATTTCGGGACAAGTATATAGATTTTATCAAGTAGAATAAGTGTGTTGCAATAAGGAAAATTGGCTCTACCTAAAAACTGTTCACATTCACTCATTTGTCGAGAAAAATGTTCTGCCTATATTTTTCAGTGAAAGCATCGTAGTCAATTTTGCGTTCTGAAAACGTTTCCGTGGGATCATTCGTCGGATATTCCCAAGTGCACTCAAACTTGTGTCTGAGCCAGTGAACTCAAACTACCTATCTTTGGAAGCTGCCGTTCACGAAACTGTTGAGGGATTTGTTTTTCGCACATTATGGAAGTCCTCCTCTTGCCCGCAGCTTCCGCGGAACATAAGTCAAATCTTTGACCTGCGTTCCGTTCTATACTTTAAATAGAAGCTAACAGGCAAGCTGGGGGATCCATAAGCCTTACATTCTGTATGAAGCAGAGGCAGGAAAAATTCTCCAACACATTCAACAGGCTTAGTCAAGGATCCTACTGTTAACCTCGAGAAAAATAATTTTCTATTCAGTTTCATGCGTCGCCAGAGAAAAAATGAGACCTCAAAGCCTTCGCTGTGGCCCCCCGATGGGGATATCTCCTCCAACACCCAGGTGGTTGCTGAGGTGTTCAGAGAATACTATTCAGTGTAGTGCGGTTTCGCCAAACTGGCATCAGACTAGCCCGGAAAGCACGGCGTCATCTCTCCCATCTACAAGGGTGTGGAACGGACGGACGCCAGCAACTTCAGACCGACTGCTCTTCTACCAGCCATGTCAAAAGTGATGGAGAGCTTAGTAGACGATTTCGTGAGAAACTTTTTAAATACCCACTCACTGTTGGCGCCGGAGCAGCACGGCTTCAAAAATGATCACTCATGCACGACC
>JTDE01008455.1:0-11237 GCA_014338405.1 Paragonimus skrjabini miyazakii | reverse complement strand
AGAACGCGTTGAAATGCCGTTTCATCAGGATGGTGTCAAGTTAACTAGAATAATTCGTCGACAGTTGTAGATCATGTTAAACAGATTGACTCTGTCAGAATCACTAGTGTTCGTCATCGTTGTGCGCTAAATCTCAACCTACTAAAGTGCGAGAATGTCTTGGTAACACCCTGATGATTTTGATAAATGCGGACACATTTCCGTCTCCATACAATATTCAAATCACGGTTATCCTCGGTTGCCTTGTTGGTGATGCACCGGCCAGGACATTCTCCAGAAAAATGGTAGTGCGAGAAATGCTCCGCCACTGACAGGCCCAACACTATACCGTTGACCAACCATTTGAATCAGTATACATCATCCTGATTGACGAGTCCGTCGATCAACGCTTAGTCTATGTGCAAATGGAGCCTGAATAGTTGCACCCGACATTCACAGAGCTTAGTAAATTTCTAGAATGACAAACAGCCGAATCCATTCCAGGAACGATTTTCGTAGAAATGGGTTTGTTATCAGCAAAGTACTAAACTATAGGAAATTAGTGTGGTTGTTGATCCACTAATGGCATGACAATATGTGTCAGACAAGCAAATGAAATTAATCCCTTGGAATACCTTGAAGTCAACGTTCACAACAGAAGTAATTTATCGTGCGCAACTCAGAATATTAAGTTGTTGCTGGGCTTACACTCAGTTATTACGTGAGTTCAGGAGGCAAGAAGAAGAAAGAATAATCAACAAGAGGTCAACAACAGTAACGAGTGTGTTCACCTCCTTTATATTATGCGCAGGACAACGGTCACACGCTTAACGCACGGAGTCACTTCGACTGGGCAGTAGAAATTTGGCACGCATTTTCACTACAGTGTAATCAGATACATAAGCCGAGTGTCATTTTAATCTACAGGTATGCAATTCTACACATTCACGGTTTTGCCCTCATTTTGCAATTCACGGTGCTTGAATAGTGCAGAAAATATCGTCTAAGACCGTGGGGATCTCGATTCATTTAATGGGATTGAGACGGACTATTGAGACAGAATGACAGTTGCGTTGGGAGCTCACAAATTCCAGTTTTGCTTGTCACGGGTATCTGATATCTGATATCTTCAATTCCATTCAGATTTACCATAGAATATTTTCCAGAGGATATGCCTGGTGTTTATAATGATCATGGTGTGGTGTTTCTTCCTGTCCTACTGGTGTAACGCGCTCAATCGTTGACCCAAAACCGAAAAAAGAATAGGTACAGCAAGAGCGTTTATTGGAAAGACGAGGCGAGTTTTTTTTTATTAGGCCACAGAGGCTTTGAATTTATAGGTCCAAAGGAGTGTGAATCACGTTACAGAGGGGCATTTGAAAGGGCAATCGTGAAAACAGTTCACATAATGTACAGGCGTTCGATCGCGCAGCTGCGATGTGACTAACTGAGTGAATTAGAACATATCAATTAACTCGAAGCCGGATCGATCAATCGATATGACGTGACTTGTCTTTGCTGCTTCGTTAGGAGATGCGTCTATTAACACCTACGTTAACCGATATCGAGTGTGTGTACGACACTATCACGCCTAGTCCAGCCACGAAGGGCCTAAGCCCTCCTGACGATTTGGACAAACGACCAGACTGGTTTGCATACAGCGCACTGTTTTCTACAACCGGAAAGCACTACTTCAAGTATGGGGCGTTCCCACTCCAATATCCTATATTTCGAGCTGTCTATGTGGAGCGAGGGACTGTTTCACTTGCTTGAATAGAGCCAACTTAGCAGCTTGTAAAACTGCTGAGCAGATACCCGCGAAAACGAAAACGCACGTATTGTTTTCACTAGGCTTGATTAACTGCAACCTCTAAGAGACTCGCGGTTGTCGTTGATATGACAGATGTGTAATGCCTGTGTGAGATCTATTGTATTGCAATGTCCGGAAACGTGACCTGTTTTTGATGGACATATGACTAAGCATGCAGTGTTTGTCGATTGTTGTCTCCACCAGTTATCCTACATCAGGTGGTATGATGGCGCAAACAATGCGGTCATTGACCTGCGTGTATCCAGAACTGTGGTTATACAAACGATCAGTCAAATAGAAGACGTGTGACGGTTGGGTCACGTGATTCATAAGTCAGCTGATCGACTGGTACACCGGGCATTAGTCAACTGGACTGCTAACAGCTGAGTAAAACCAGGTGGTGGTCAGGCTTTGACGTGGTCACACAATATGAGGACCCCGACTGGTCTGTTTAGCAAAGTCGGTGAATGTTGGCTATCCGATTTGAAACACAGTGGGCGCTGAACTCGTTAGATAGGAGCTCTACCCGATATGGCAACCTGCTATCGACAACAGCATGCGTATATCCACGCCATTTCTAGGTGATCTTTTTAACTTCATTTCATCCCGTTTTTTTCTTTTATAAATATTGTATCTTATTGGGTATTGTTCATCCGATGTACAGCATACTTAAATTCATGTCATCTGTGTATGATTGTCCCAGTGCAAGGTTAAACTGAGCGGATAATAGGCTGATCGATGGAAGAGGACTGAATATTTCCAGAACCGTTCTGTTCGTTTTCTACTCACTGTTGCGGTCACCATCAGACGTCTGACTGAATGTTGTTCCAGCATGCATAATCGACTACACGAATTCACTATTGTTCTTGAAACGTCTTGGTTACAGAAAAGAAGAATACGACTCTGGTTGAACACATGGAATGTTCACATACCGGACTGTCACATTCTCCGACAAGATCAACACTAACTATGCGAGGGTGTACTAAAGTTGTTTTCCAAGATGCTTTTCATGTTTCCAACGTGTAGATCACATCATCAACAATTCATATGTATCAAAACACGATCAGAAACTTAAGTTCACTTACATCTAACCACGACTGACGCGAAGTGACTATAAGTAGTCGACGACCACATTACGAATGATGAAAGCCATAAAAAAGAAGTTGGGGTTGGGTACAAATACCACGTTCGAAGCCTTCTGCTGACTTGAACAATGGATGTAGGTGTAAAAGATATTTGCCTACTCTCAGATCTTTAAAACTTTATGATTTACTATTTCTTTATAACTGTGAAGTTCCAACCGACGTATAGGTAATCAAAGCTAAGGTATATGTGAACGAGACAATCACATTTAAAGTTTTCACTGCATGACAAATAGACCATAGATTACAAATATTATTTTCGATACCCGAATGGAAACACTTTTCCTGTAAAATAATATTTCCTCCAACTTGGCTCTGAAACCAGATAAAACAGTTAATACTGTGTTTTGTACTACTCGAGGGTTATAGGAATCACGCATTTGTTATTTTGCTCTTGGCTAAGCATGGGTAATCTGACAGTACGTAATTATTCTATTGTAAGGTAGAAAAGAATGAATGGCACATTTAACTCCAGATTGCTTGTAAGAACTTATGCTATCTTCCTCAATGTGTGTATCTCCTTCACTGTATGATATTTAAGTAATAGACGCAACAGAGAGGTTCATTCGAATAGCCTTTAAAATCTAATGGTATTAAGATAAACCTCGATGAGACACCGGTAGAATTCAAGAGCTCATTTCTGATATAAAGATTCATACAAGGTTTGTGAAGGTGTCTTATACACTGGATTTCTGTCTCATAGATGGAATCTCACGAGGTCAGAACAGTTCCACCGAAGGAATAACTACGCGCGCGGAATGAACTGTAGTACAACATAAGAAAAACTTCAACTCAGTATGTGATACGCATAATGTCGAAGTAACAGGGCAGAAGTGAACTGACCCAAAATGTAAGCGAGTGAGCTGGCGATAGGAAAGCGTGAGCTGGAGGGTTGGTAACTAGTAATCATTACTTACCTAACCAGAGACGAACAGTTCCAATTACACACATAACCTTCTTGAAGACTTTTCAACTCTCCTTGATCTTCTAATTACACTAAATCCAAATTGTATATCATTCCCCGGAAATGATCCGTCGATCGGAAGTGATGAAAATGTCTGATTATTCACTTCGATAATTTGTTCAATATTATTATGGCAATTTGGTCCAATCTTGTTTTCGTTACTTGGGATCGTTGGTTTATCGCTGCATGTTGCTCAACGTATTCGTGAAAGGTCGTATAATGAATTCCCGTGATCTGATCAATACTTGTGCCACTGTGACGCCACAGCAACCAAAACCAGAACAACCATTAGTGTACTATGTACACAAACAAAACGAAGCCATACGCAAGAAGCTGTATTACTGTTTACTCTAATTCGTGAAACCAATAACTGACATGCCAAGGAATCCAGAAAATAACAACAAATATGCTCGACTTTTATGTGACAAACAAAGTTGTTTACTTGACCAACGATTATATAAGGCTGGTGATTAGATGACATCCAGAAATTTCACCTGAAATCTGTAAGCCATCATGCAGATACGTGTCCTTTTGCTGGTCTTGCTACTCTCACTTTCTACCAGTGCATCTCAGAGAAAACGCCATTCTTGTTACATGAAGCATTCGCATAAAAGCACAGAATTCGAATTCCTCCACAAGAAGTCAGGTGAGAGGCGATTACGCGGTGAACAGGACCGGATCGTGTCTCTGCCTAATCTAACATTCAAACCACAATTTCGGCAATACGCGGGCTACTTGGACGGTGCGAGTCCCAACATCAAGCTGTTTTATTGGTTAGTTGAAGCGGTAGAAAATCCATTTGACGCCCCGCTCCTGCTATGGTTAAACGGAGGACCCGGATGCTCGTCACTTACGAGTCAACTTTCTAGAAACGGTCCATTCTCTGTGAGTAAATATTCTTGATTTTGTTCCGGTCTCGGTGGGTTGCAGTGTGGTACCATTCCGACTCGTAGAACTTCCACTCCCTTAATTCTGTATTCAATATTTTCAAAAATATTACTTTAAAATGTTACCTAGGATAAAAATGTGACGGTGATTTTCCGTAGCTTTTATGTTTACCCTATTTGGTCGGAATTGGAAATGATTGTATTGTGGAGAGTATTGCGAACAAACAGTCCAATAGTAATGTTTGATACCGTGTGCTGTTTCTTACTCTGCTGTTCTCAGAGCTGTTGGGAATGGAGCTCTTGGTAGTTCGACTGGATCGATACCGACCACTGCTCACACAGTTGTGGGTTGCTTTCTAGATACTCCAATTGGTTCTGATATATCAGTTCGGGTCGTTTGAATGTATGCAACCTAATATGTGGTCTAGCGTGTCACTTGACAGCAAGCACATTGTGACACAAGAGTCGGTAACAAACTTACCACATTGGTTAATAAGTGAAATGCAACACACTTCGGTGGAGGAGAAGATTCAGTTACGTGGCCATAATCATCTCATATTAACTCCGTATTACTCAAGTTGTCCCAATTCGTGCGTCGGTATAAACTCTGGAAGTAGAAATCAGGAATTGAGAAGTACTACACCAAATGGAATAACACACACTTATGGATTCGGTAAAGTTTGAGAAATCAGGTTGTTACAAGTTGAACATCACACACATTTGATCACAACTACCGCATCCACGTGAGCCTTTCAGAATACTCATTTCGAGATGCTTGTCCATTCCTTTCTAACAATGTCAGTCAAACTGTTTAACCGACTGTGATAGATGTGATCAACTGTGAATGATGCCAAATTTGTAACTTAAGAATTTACTGATAGGAATCGACTTTACTTTCATTGAGGCTTCACAATATCCTTCACATACACTACGATATAGCTGCTCGTGACAATCATGATTGAGTGAGATAGAACAGCCTTCAACCATTAATTGCCATCGTTATATTTCTGAGTGGATTCGTACTATCCCCACCTTCAATTCGGTTGGAACTATATACAATTCTAAGTTTATTCTATCTGACTAGCAACCAAGTGACAGTGAGCCATAATCATCTCACTGATCTATTCAGAATAAAAGTATGCAATATCCACTACCGATTAGGTTTTCTGTAGTGTAGGCTAGACAGTCTGTGTAGGTTGTGATCATGCTCACGTGCTCCGGTCGAATTCCGCACAATGTGATGAATCATATTTTACTGTATATCACCATGTTTGGGGGCTATTTTTGTTTTCTCTACCTTCTGTTTATCAACAGATCAACTCTAATCTTGAATTGGAATCAAATCCGTATTCATGGAATAAGGTGAGTACTAATCACGTAGTTTGGTGAAATACTTCAAGTCAGGCAAAGCGATCCACGTAGCTAAAACGATCTGTTTCCAATTGCAGATTGTGTGACCGCGTTTTTGAATGTATCATTGTGCTGTCTAAATGGCGCATAAATAGGACCTGTAAGCAATTCGGTGAGTCAAGACTTTGAGGAATAGCCTGATGTGTGATTTGAAGGTATGTGCAGCTCAAAATGAGGACTTACGAAAGACACACTTAACTAGAAGATAGTTCTCTAAATTTGTAGGTAGAAGGTAGTACAAATTGTAATAAGTGCCATATGCATAATTCGGCTATACACTAGATATTCAAGGATACCGAATGTAATTTCTGGTGTACACTACTCATCAAAAATAGTGTACAGGTTAAGATAATTCGAACGTGACGTAAATAAATTATTCGCAAACTGCTGCACATTTCAGGGCGTGTGTATTGGATAATCGTTCACTCGTGTCGACTGGACGAAATCATCTGTTGCCTACTATTCTGTATTGATCGATTACTTGCAGAGTAGCTTACAAACCTACATTAACCAGTCCAGTCGATTGTGCGGGCTCAGTATGCTGATCATCAGAATTGTGTTGACAATATAGTCCGTTCAAGTTGAACAGATATTACAGACTAATAGTGCCTCGGCTAACGACGACAGAACTGCACGGAAATTTCAGTGGTCTTACAACAGAAGTGCTGACATTACGAAGGCGAATTTATAATGGTTCGGTACTCATGATTGGGTATTTAGTCAGACGGGGATGTAACAACCGTGGTGGGTTTGTGAATATGGCAGTTAGTTAACTAATGATTACACACTCCAAACACCTGATGAACAACAACAGATACAGAAATAATCTTCATATTTACCAGTCAAGTCAATACTGATATATTGTTTACATCGAGCGTTTTATGTCTCCACCACTTGTCATGATTACCCCATTTACTGTCCATCACATGTTATTCGTGAACTAATTATCAAGAGAGATGAGTCCAAAATATACCGAGGTGTTTTCTGTTTTCGACAAAATGAGTGACAACTGAAGCTGACTGCTACTTCGCAAGGAATAGTTATATTCAGGTACGTTAAACCTGCTAATCTCAGAACATTCTTATTCCTTTATCCATTTATAAAACATCGATTCAATTTCGAAGGCGCCCCAATCGAACATCTCTTACTGCTTGTTTCTATGTCTTTGAACTTTTCGTTCGTATAAATCATGGTATTAGTTTCTCCATGTAACTGGGTCGTACTGCCCACAGGTTTATACGCAAACTTGTGTTGTTCGCTGCAGTGCTGAGTTGTGTTGGCAACGTTTAGAAAATACACAGACCGAAAACATCTGGATTTCAGGCTATTATCATTCAGTCGTTACGAAACCAATCGGAGAGGGAGCGTCAACTGACATTGGTCCACATCTGAGATTGAACTAGACATTGTCACCCTCCGTTGTCATTTGTCATATCTGTTGCGTCTATTTGTTGGTGACCACTCTCAGGATATTGCTCGTAAACACACAACCTGTGATGGTATCAAATTCACTTCATTAGATCTCATGTTCACCTCTTCATATATCGGTAGTCCACTGACTTCATGTGTGCTCTCTGACCGACAAGACGCGAAACAAATCAAATGAGACGACTGTGCATGGTAGTCAGACACAGAGAGAATCAAATGAAACGGTCATATATAGCAATCAGGGTGTCCGAACAAATCATGTTGCAGGGGGCATTAGAAAGCATTGTGAGAAAGCAGTTCAGATGGCACATAGGCGTTCGACCGCACGGCCGCAATTTGATTGGCTGAGTGGAACCACACCATCAGCCAGGACTATACAATCTGAACTGAGCCGATCGATCGATATGGCGTGATGCGTTCTGGCTACTTCGTTAGGAAATACGCCTCCCACCGCGGACGAATGGTGATTTAATCAACAAGCCTAGCTGACATACAAAATCGCAATTCATACCTCAATCCGTCGAGGATGTAGCCTTACAGCAGGCTATGACGCGAATACATTCGAAATACCGTAGCTATCGACAAAACGGGTAAGTTTCGTGATTAAGTTAGGCCATCATCTGGAGGGATCGTCACATTAATTGGAATTGAAAGCGTATTCGAACTTCCGGCATCATCATCACACCCACACTCCACACTTGGAAATTTGTCTTGACTATCATGTTTATGTACACACGTTCTGTGTGAAATCAACTGATCGATAAACATACGACTGTTGAGATAGTTTGGTCATTTCCATTTTTCAATTAGAGACTAGTTTCCTGTGCTACACGCTAATTAAAAGATACACCGTAACCTGGAGTAGAACATTCAACGTAGACCAACAAAAGAGATGTTTCCCACTTGCGGAACTTCGATTAATTGCTAAAGTCTGTTTTGTTAAAATCAGCTGTTTTCCATCATTCCGCCTTGGAATTAATCAACTTCTTTGAAGTTTCTTAATGTTTTGTTTCAACAGCATTGAACTGATCGTCCTTTTATGCGCATCATTCTTCCGCATCTCTTTGTCACATTCATCAGGCATTCAACGTTTTGTATCTGGAATCCCCAGCTGGTGTGGGGTTTTCTTACGCGAAGGATGGAAATATTACAGCCAGCGACGATTCGGTGAGTAAGACTTTTAAAATATGATTAATTATTTCACATAATTTATTACGGCTGTGAACAGCAGCTGTGATACTCAAAACGCAGTCATCATTGTCTCGTATTAAAAAGACAACTATAAACTGTTTATCCTACTTTATTCTAGACGAAGTGTCAGTTGTTGGGATGCGATCAATGGAAATTCTCGTTAAGCTTACTGGCATACCTTGAGATGACGAAGAAAGTCATCTGTATTAAGTTGAAACATCGACGGTAATGACGAGTTATTCTTGTTAGCTCTGTCGGGTTCAGTGGAATTTATAGAGCAGCTTGAGTGTCAAGACCACTTGCGGGGGCTTTAAAGAAAACCACACCTCCCCAATTAGCGTACAGTTACTGTCCAAATTTATTGGGACTTGAATAGATGAACAGTTTCTACAACTGCGTAGACATCTACACTGTCTTACAGTCTTCACCGATCGACAGAATAACGCGCAGATAGGTTACCATCTTTTACTCTCGGCGTCTTCCGTTCATATAGCAGAATGCGTGGTAGATGTTCATCAGGTACGCATTCTTCGCTTAGGACATAAAACCAACGAAATCCTGTTTTCAGCTGACGTTGGCCATCAGTCAGTTATTAATTATGCCATCATGCCTACAACCCCCCCTCCCAATGGTTGATTTCAAACTGAACGCTATCAACATTTGCTCGCAACACCTTTCAATTAATTAACTGATTACTTTATGTACAACTTGTAGGTGGGTAGATGTAACTATAGGAATGTGAACGTGGTGTATCACAATCCAGGTGGGTAAGACAGAGTTAGCGTCAGTTTCGTTTTGATGACGTTAGTGCAAAGAGGACACATGAAAGTAAGACCGACAGGAGAATAGTGCATCCGGTTAGATTGGATTGTTGAATGGTCGTACACCTTGAGAAGTAGCGAGAGGTCAATGATCCACGTTCATTTGGTCTGTTGTTCGGATGAGTCTACTCAACCACTCCCGCGAATCAGCTTGATCGATCTAGGACCCATCGTCACGAGCCGAAGAAATTTATCTAAGCTGGGTCTAAGCTCGTAAAAACGGACTGATGCAATGAAGTATTTCAAGTTGAAGATCACTCACAGTTGATCGCAACTGCCGAATTGAGATCAACTTTCCAGGAGGCGTCTTTCGAGAAGACCCACTAGACTCCCGGTTTGTTCTCATTAGAGCTTGTCCGTAGTGCATATCCTCGCCACTGGCGAGATTAGAACTTTGGCCACGCTTTCATGATGCAACTGTGTTGACCACTGTGTCACTCACCTCACACTAGGTATGACCGAATTATCGACCGAAATATCGTCTAACAGTTTAATAAGATCGGAGATTTCGATTTATCTAGGAAGTTCTAATCGCGGAGTTGTCGACCGGAGTCAACAGACAGCAACCATGTTTGCTATTAAGACAATCAGGCAACCTGTTCATTATTCACAAGTGAAAGTGGTTAAGCGTTCAGATATGATTTGGCTGATAGTTTGCAATCAACTGTGAGTGATATTCAACCTGAAATTTACCACATCCCGGTTACTCATCCATAATCCAAAATTAAATATGTAGAGTGAACCTCTCCTGCTTATGATCTCAACTATCACATTCTGGTAGTCCTTCCGGTCGACTCGTTTCAACGAGAAACAACAGACGTCGGATTTTCTGTTGTTAGTGATAATCGGTGGAACATGATCCGAAGTCTGGTCCACGTTCTCAGCATTCATTCGTACTGAGCAATGCGCTGATTCTAATCCCGGTCATAGACGGTATGTATATAAGCAACGAGTTACAGCGAGAACGAGAGGCTAAGTTAAAATTTCTGTTCGAAGAGGGACTGTCCTGAAATCTTTCCGAATAAGAAAGTTGTGGTGAAATATAGACAACACTGGGATTGTACAGACCAAATCCTGGCAACTCAGCGGCCGCGTCAATGATGTTACCAAGTACATGATCATTTAAATGAAATCCGAATTGAAAGTTGTTTAGGTACAACAAATTCAAACCCTTAATGTTTAACCGCTACATACCATCGAGTCTAGATAGGGGTTCGGACTGTATTGTTAGAAGGTGCGTGACGAACATACGTACGCTTACAGCGTGTAGTTTATTAACTGTCACAGACCCCATTCCTCGTGTATGAATTACAAGAACGTTAGAAACCAGGCCGGGAAGAAGGCTACGCGATTACCAATACAAACAAATTTAACTCGATTCCGGCAATACTGCACCACTGCTTGACATCTAATTGATAAATGCGGAATGAGTAATTTAAAGTAATGATCAGTACAGGTTGAACACTCCCCATAGATGTTTGTATCGTTCATATTCAAATAGATTTTTCTGATGGCTCATTTGATAACTAAACAACATGCTTCAGCCTAACCTTGTTAGAACTCCTCAAGGTTGCATTTCTTCGTTGAGTCAGTGGAATGAACTAC
>JTDE01008453.1:0-10002 GCA_014338405.1 Paragonimus skrjabini miyazakii | reverse complement strand
GTTCATCATGGCTCAAGTTGATCAAGGTCTGCACAGACAGACGTTAATCATAGTTAATATGAATCAGGTTGAAGCAGCTACTAATGTGAATGCATACTGCATACTAAGACATTCTTTATTGACCAGGTCAGCGGGATCATCTTGTGAATGGATCAAAAGCAGCAATGTTTAATAATGAATCCAAGTATATTGTACTATATACAACTCTTAAGGTGGAGAACAGTTTTCGAGACTACATACTCGGTAAGCGAGAACAGCACATGAACGCATCCGATTATGTTAACCAACAGATTGTGGGGCGCTGGCCAGATAGATGATTCGAGCAAACATTTCACTAAAGAAAACAAAAATGCAAGATCACCCTTGTTTTATGAAGTGATATTATTTACATTCGTAAGTTGTGTGTAAAATTTTCCACCAAATATCCGATATAGACCAGAAAGATAGGTTTTGTTAACACCTTATGCAATCATATCCATTTTAAGTAGTGTATGCGTACTACTTCTGCGCACGCACTAACTTATTTACAAGTCCCCAGGAATCATACAGAGCTACTTGACGCATTACATTAAGTTCCATAAAGAGGCGGTTCGATTTAGGTTAGCCCTAACTGTATCGCGTGAAGCGTCTTGTTCTGCAGTGTCCCTGTATTTTGTTCAACGTTTCAGAGCTGTTTGCAAGTTTCTCGTGTCGATACGCAGTTTTCATTTTCTGAGAGTGACCTTCTTTGACCTTTTCTACTGATAGTTTTCCATTATTTATCAGTTCTCTGCTTTCCGCAAGGCTGTTGTGTTTACACAGTAATGTCAACTAATACGTTCGTGTCACACCTGATGTGGTAAATTTGACTTAATACAACGTAGAAACATTACCTCTATAACCGCTGGTTAGACAGTCAAACCAACAAACGTTGGAAGAAATATCAGCCTCAAGATTGGCGAATGTTTGAGTACCCTTTTTTACCCAGTGAGCATCAGCTTTTTCATTCTGCATGGCAGTTTTAACCGTTCTATTTGGAGAAAGTAAACTAAATTCAAGCGGTGATCTCTCGGATCACATGGAAACGCACGTAGTAGTCGGGAGTATTTACTGAATCGACTAGGTAAATGCGAGTGTACCCCATTAGGCTATCGATGATAACAAAGTGAACGAATGAGACAAACTAGTTACAAAGTTCCAGCAAGTTATGGTAATCAAAAGGGTTTGACCCACAGGAAAGTGTTCACAAGTGTTCGGGATGACCACCACAATATTCCAAATTACCAGTATCCGGAAGTGAGTGATATCACAAAGTTGCCGTGGACTGCTGAAACGCGATCAGGGATGCGACGATGTTCGTAGTACAACGGAGCTAAAACATTGGATGATAGATCCGTGTAGTATCGTCAAGCGACTGCGCAACGGAGAAAAGAGCAGACCGACGTGCACAAAATTTGTATTGTATTGCAAGGTCACTTTTATCAATTTCAACAAAATGCAAAGGTGATTCAAAAAGTCGCTGTACAAAAATGAAGCATTGTTTACAAACAAAAATATGCAAATCTCTACACGCATACTACAGTTTGCTGAGACTTTTGCCATTAAACGTCACAGTTCCTCCCTGTGTGTTTGAAAACAATTTGATTTGACAATGCGGCTACCCTGGTAGTCGGCGTTCCCAAAATTTTGATTTACAGTTATGGTGTCTGTCTGTTCAATCCCTTAAGCGATGACTTCCGCACTGTGGAATTTTGACTCGTTTAAAATTAGTTACATATTCATATGTGATCAGAATTTAGGAAATGTTACTCCGGAGAACAACACATGAAGTGCGTCTTCTCATTGTTTTGTTCAAATATTTTACTGTGTAGCTGAAATACTTCAAATGGTTATAGATTGAAAGTACTGCAGCCGTCGGGGCCTAATTGACAAAATGAAAGCAATGTTTATATTGTCGAAAGAACCTTCGGACGACAAAAATATTTTTTGTTTGTTTGAAACTATGGAGGAAAATGTTTTTCGTACAATAATGGAAGACATGATTGTCAGAACCTGTAGGATACTGTGGATTCGTCGAAGTCCATCATGGTGGAAAGTACAAACAAACTGAATTCATTTATCAATAACATATTAAACACGACGCCCAAACTGTTTGACCTCATTCGTACTAAATTTGGTGTGATATTAGGGCGCCCACCCTGTGACCGTCCCAGGGCGCCTACGTCGTGAGAAAGAAGAAAAAACCACTTGACTCAGTCCTAACTAGAGGAACTGTTCAAATCGCTTGAGACTTTTTATACCGCTGTGCACATTTGCGATCCTCACTGTTTCTCATGATGTGGTGGGAATGTGTGGTCATGACGTGCCCTGTAAATACCTTGTACTGGTCGCCCTAGGGGCACCCCGTTTTGTAGCGGAACAAAGCTTCTTATTATGAACGCGTCTTTTGGCTTGCTTTGGGAGCTAATACAGGACAGTCGCGGCACTATTCGGGATCGAGATTTCCGTGTGAATTATTACCGGGACGAAAATCCGATTTCATCGAGCGCACCACTATACCAAAATCAAACCAGCGTACCATTTAGAAGAGTTTACAACATGTGGATATCTTACCAATGATGAATAACCGTTGCTGCGGTGTTACTTTTGCCTCCTAATCCGCATGGTGTCTTGCCATTTTGTTGAAAGCACATTTAAGCGTGTTTATCGAAGAACACATTTGCATTCCTCAGTACAGAATTAACGTTTGAAAGTTATCTTCATCACGAATTCTTAAACCTTCCAGGAGGTGCTTAAGAAAAGACTCAGCAAAGATCCGCATTTAAGTTACCATGCGCTGCAGCAGTCCCAGCAAACACATGGCCAACTCCGAGGTGTTGGCCAACATCTGGCCAACGGTTGGCCACACAGTAGGCGAATCATATAAGAATAATAACTGGTATTAACTACGCTCATTGTGGTATTCAAACGGGCAGCCGAAATAGAATGAATGACCAAATTGAAGGCGTGATTATTCCAACACTCTCAGGAATATCTCAACACAGCTGTGGATTACTGTCAAACCCCACGGTTGATAGACGGAGGACAGCACGAGCGATCGGACAAGCTATCGCTCAACAAAATCGGATCAACGGCCGAGGAATAGCAGGCAGAAAACCCCCGGGTAGAAGGCGCCAATCACACACCTAAACCGGATAGAAGTGCACACGACGTGCGAGCCGAAACCAGGGGGTGTTGTGGACTGGAATTGTGATTCAAAATCGTAAGCGCTCGTGTGGCATGGTAACTAGCGAGTTGGACAATAAGGATTGTGCTTTATTGGACGCCTTTTCGCTACACTATGTAACAGAATCAAGCAAGCCAGCACGACGGAACGTTAGAAATTTGTAACTGAAAGTGAGTAACGTCTCTTGATTGGCTCAAGTATTGATAACACACTACGGACTTTTAACAGTACAAATTATCGTAAACGCTTCGATTGCCATTGTCAGCAGTTACGCCGATAGGAAGTGATGTTGTGTCTTGAGTGCAATCAACGTTAACTAGAGGTGTTTGATGTATGCCAAGCAAACAAGATATGCAAACGTCTGAAGAACGATAATTTAATTAGTACATGTTGTTTCATTCAGAATGAATGCACATTTTGAACGATATTACTGATTCTATCACACAGGTTCATTCAGATTTAGTGAGAGTGTTCATCCCTATGTATATATGTTGTAAAGATTGACTCCACTCGGGTACAGTTACGTCAAATAAGTTCTAACATTATGTACTTCTCGTGTAAAACGTGCTTGGATAGAACATGAGTCAGCTGATGCAAGTTAACGTTTATCTCTTCGGATGCGAACTCATACTCATTTTAACACGTTAAATTAAAAAACGAGTGCTTCTTCAGAAAGGCAAGCCAGGTTATACCACAAAAACATCTTACGAAAATGCACAGGTATTTAGTAAATCCATGTAGATGAGACCTTAAACAATTGGACAAAATCGGTGATACAAATTCAAGTTTGTTCATATACCATCGGGGTAATTTTCATCTACGAGGCATAACGCTCATAGCTTGGAAATCAATCATCTTCCGAAAATGTTCTAATAAACACAAAAACGTACATTTCTGAATGAAATCGATTCATCTGAAATGATTGTGATATATAGTGTTTCGGCAGCAAAGTCACTAGGAGTGTCAAAAAATCACACAGTTGATAGTAAAGGCGACATTCACTTGGCGTAGAATTGTATCTACTTTGCGTCGTTGAGGTCTGCATATAGAAATTGTCGAATTAATATCGTGTCTGATTCATATGTTTCAATGATTTATTATTTCGTTTTTTCATTTATGGAGTTCTCAAACTAATTCAATACCCCCTTTTTAACCAACTCTATGAACAGCATTTTTGTTGCATGATTTTGAGAAGTTTACCAGGGTTTATTTAAATACTATCAAGTAGCTGATCACTATATTGACCTCAGCTGGCCAGTTTCCATCTAAGCGCGCGACAATGCTCAAGTGTACTATGTTAATTTTACAACGACATGTCTACCAATTCCCTGTGTTGCTCGTATGATGTACCACCTCAGCGGAATGTCCCAATCTTGATCGCAATCAAAGTTCTGTAACGTGTTCATAAAGTGGCCAAAGTTACGACATCTGAATAGTCAAAACGACCTACAGCACCTATACACACATTTCTGTCACTCTAGAAAAGTCTGTAAAATTTGTAATTTTTTCATTAATATTGTTTTGCTCGTAAAACCAGAGTGTTATATTAACTACTACTAGACATTCTGTGGTTATTGTCACTAAACTTATTTCTCATTACTATTGTTTTATTACACTGTTGACCAGAAGCTGAACAATTACGCTCGAGAGATAAATTGCTTGCTTTGCTTAGTTCGGTTGTTATTACTGTTGCGTTGAAGCTAGCTTTGGGGTTGAGCTAATTTAACTACTTCATTTCTGTATTTCTGGAACCATCACACATTCACTTCCAAATGTCATGCAAGTCATAAAATAAGAACAAACCATAGGTTTGAGTGTTGGGTTACACAGTTGCTGCAAAAGTATTACAGGCAAGCATTTGGTAGTTAGTTCAGACAGATCGTAACCTACAGTTTCTTTCTTTTTCAAAATTCACATTTCTAATACATACGCAAAATGTGATGTATAAAATGTTGTCCAGAGTATTACACGGTTGAAAGAAGTAATAGTTTTTCAATAGAAATTATGAAACGTCTGAGTGTAGTAATATTGTAAAACTCAGATAATTGAATGTTGTTCTAAATTCCGTACGTTTAGTAGATCCACATCTTTACGGAGACCTTAGTCTGGGTTTTCTTGTGCAAATTGATTTTGTACATTATTCATATAAAAAGTGTCTACAAGGAAGTTTTCAAGCTCACATCACATTCGATGTAGTAGCTGGTTTGTATTATTTGTGTATAATTTTCAATTTAGAATTTGTACCAAATTCTTCTGGATTGTGAAGGCGAGTTAACCTCAGTGTAAGTAATAGTAAACGTCAACATCGGGAAATTAAAAGGAATAGCAGGAAAAGCCGGTGACGACGAGATCCGGAATCATCCCTCAAGATGCATGTGAACAGTTTATCAAAATGACCCATAAATCCCTTGCGCGACGAATACCACATGGTTTAAAGTTAGTACTGCCATAAGCGAATGCCCTTGATGATATATGATATATATATATATATGTACCTACGGATATATACTCGAAGGTTCTCCTCTCGCATCTGTGTGCAATATGTATTTATAATCAAAAGGAGAAGTATTTGCACGACCTACCATCAAACCGTTCATGAGCAAAAAAACGTCGTTGTTGTATGCATCAAGCTGTTGGCTACTTTCCTTTTTGCAGATGATGCGGCTAAAGGTTTGTCAGTTTTTTACCGCTTAGAAATAAATATGGAATGATGAAAGTGACAAGTGCTTCAGGGGTACTGCAAATATATACATTTGATGTTAACATGTACTGATGAACCAACCATGCGAACTCTGTGTGTGTAATCTCGGTATGTGCAGCTACATCCTTCTCCCTTCGAGAATATTGCAAACACCGTATTCAGAAGACAGATGAGATAGAACAATAGTATGTTAAATGTTGTTGTTTGCAATTAGGTTGGCACTTTGGTCGACATGGGAAACGAGCGTATGATTCGTTTTATCGAAACAGGAATCTGCTAACGCACTCGTTTTATCACTGTGTAGGATAATTCTGACAAAACGTTCGCAAACATTGAAAATATATAAAACGATCAGACGGCTGTATTTTTTTTGAGAGAAACAAAATCGGGGAATTTTTCATATTATTCTATCCTTTCGTTTCTCAGAACAACCCTAGTAATAATGCAGATGTGCGAAACCGATTATACATGTAGCTACCTAATTACACGCTTTATTGTTGACTTATCAAAATAGCTCATATGAAAGACGAAATTGCGTGGTTCAGTAGATTAACCAAACGGGGTAACGGCTCCAGGTTGATTCAATCCTAGTTACAAATTTTAAATGTTGTGACAGGTGTCGGACAAGTATATTTGATTTGCGTGACAAGAAATACATCCACGTTTACTTTCGTAAGGTCTTCTTTATGCAAAACAAGCAAGGATATCCCGATGTCATTTACAAAGTTTAGTGAAGTTTTTTGTTCCAGGTTCTAAATTTCAACATGTAATTATCACTTTGTTTTACAGCATCGATCATAAAATTCACATCGGAAATCAGAGCCGGTTTGTATTTATAATTTTAAAATTGCTTTTGTATAAGACTGTGGTGTACTACATTGTTCCGTCCAATTCAAATGACCATCTTTACATCGGTCCATCCATTATTTCAAACTACCAACATGTATAGTTTCCACCGGAAGGAATTTGTTGGAGAAAATTTGGTCGAGTCTGTCAATGAGTCAAACGTTAAGACAACCGATAGTTATTTAAAAAGTAATCTCGGATGCAAAGTGTACCGATAAACCAGAGTTCAACCATGAATTGGATAGATAAATTAAGTTGCAAAATATGGCTGATGAAACTGGAGTGTGTAGATGGCTTTCATTTTTATGGTTTCTTTATATGTGTGTTTTGTACTTTTGGATGTATTTGTGTCTGTTACAGTTCAAATGTCTAACACACCACTTCCTAGCAGATGCAAGAGGCATTAACGTGACTAGATATCGTTATTAAGTGCAAAAGGAATTCTTATGGATCTTTCTCGTAAGGTAATATTATACACTCCTGTTTGAAGCCAGTCTGGAAGTGTCGAATTCAATTTGTTACTACCTGCATGAATGAGAAAATTCCAGGAGTGAGGTAAAAACGTCCCCATTTTAATATCCTATGCAAACTTTTACCCTTCGACTCATTAATAGAAATAAGTGAATTATATACCTTGGTGTCAGTGTTATCTGTTTTGGAATGCTGATTACACAAAGTGGCTGAAATAGCTGAAACGTTAAGAGCATTTGCTTTTCTTTACAACTGTTGTGCAATGTGTTTGAGGCTGCAATGAACCCCATGACATTCATTTGACTATCATGTACATATGACATGATAACACAAATGTAATCAAAAATGAAAACAGTAACATATGCAATTCTGTAACTGGTTCATAATGTGTGATGTAAACGCGTACTTGTGATAAAAACGATAAATAACACTAAGAATAAAAACTCTCATTAACCGATTGATCGTGATTTTCAATGTTTTGCAGCTATATCTACTTGGTCGGCTTGTGAGTAATTGATTGAATCAAGAGTATTGCTTTCGTTCTCTGAAAGACTGACTGAATCGTTTCATTTTTCTTCAAACCAGAAAACGTTGCTCCGAAAACAAGTCTAATTTAGCTGACGAATTCTGCATAAAACTTACACAACGTTTGTTAATTTCAGCAAAGAATAGGGTACACATTCATAAACTGCCAGTTGTCTCAGTGGATATTGAAAGTAAATTTTTGGTGAAAAAATGAAAGACCGATCGATTGGTTGAACTTAGGAAGCAGCAGTTTGGAAATTCATTGTACAACCGTCAGTCATGATACTACCTGATTGCTGAACGTAAGGTAACCACTGGCACTAAACTAAACGACACAATGGGACAACTTGGGGTAATTTTCGCGAATTTTGTATTAGAATTTAGTGAAGATCCAGCTTCTGGACTCTTCGAAAATAGTGAACACAGTCATGCAATATTACACAGTAATTATGTGTGGCACAAAAGCATAGTAATACCAAAATACTGGTACCATGAAGGGCGGTAATTGGGAACATCTCAAAAAATAAGACTGCATTCGCTTTGAAAGTGATAATTTTTTCTGAAATGTTCACAAAAGCAGTTTCTATCAGAATGTACGACACATTAAATTGTTTTCGTACATGACAATGGTGGTACATCCGGTGCCATGGAAAACATCGAAGTCTTTGAACGCGTGCGGTAGTATAATATATTTGCCAAAACATACCAAGTGCTAAAGTCGGTAGTCATGTTAAAATAGTTTTTCCATTGGTTCTAAATGAACTGCTTCCTGAAAAACTGGGTGCGACAATGATTGAATAACGAGATGATTGCTTCAGTGTGCAAAATGAGGGCAGCTGGAAGTTAAACGAAACAAAATTCTATAAAATTCAATTACTGCTATGGTTACAGAAAAGGCATTATTATAGTTTACGTGGTTGGCTGTATTATCCAGCTTCAGAATACACAAACAACATTTTGGAAGAGGTCAATTTGTCACGGTGTTGAAACGTGAATTTATATGGGCATCGCGTCACAACAGATCTATTTCCCTTTCGTTTCCTTTTCAGATAGCAAATCTTTGAGAGCAACAAATGCAAATTAAACGGAAATATCTTTTATTAGATACATAGCAGGTTTGTATATTAAGTATCTACCTAAAAACCACAGTATTATTTTGAATTTGTCAGCCTTAGTATATAAGCGATATTTTACATCTGCAATAACGCAAACAATGCCTGAATACGTTAGGCTTTCTGATAACTACTGTGTGAACCACTAATAGTTTACTCGTACGCACGTGACGTTGAGATCAGCATGAAGACATACTCTAAAGTTATCGATAAATCAATAGTCTCAAGACAGTTATGTCACGTATCTTGTCCTGTTATCAATAACCTGTCTTCGCGTTGAGTTAATGAGTTGGAGTAAACGTGCAAATAAGCTGGTTGATGTAACAATATTAACGATATTTTGGATGTACTAGGTACCGTGTCCACAAAAGTTTCGCTTCAGTCAACAAGGAGCTCAGTAGCTTTGACTGATCGAAATTTGAAATATTCGTGTTCATCGACGTTAAAGCTATCGAATTTCGAGTAAATTATCACAAGCACTTCCATACGCGACCAAACTGAACACTACTCCTAATATGAATGTCATGTGGTTCACTCCACAAAGTATTTGTTGGGTGATTGGTACCATGTTTTCGTTGGAAGTATTCAAATAAGTAGGCAGATTGTTTATCGTTAAGTATTGACCACATTATTAAAAACAATAAAACTGCGTTTCCTTGATTTCGTATAAGATGTTCTGAAACAGTCCAGCCAACCAGTTATACCATGTGAATAAAAACAGCCAAATGATTCCATAATTAATCTTGGTTAGTTAAAAAACTTTATTTTTGGTAAGGCGCTCAAATATGATACACACAAACATAATGTTTGGGCAATTATTGAATTGAACCAAACCCAAAAATCTGATATGCTCATGTTCATTTTTCCCCTTAGCAAAACATTCCTTTTCAGCTGTTTCATTGTGTTGTTTACAAAACAATTTGACAAAATTTAAATTTTGTCAAATTGTTTTGTAAACAACACAATGAAACAGCTGAAAAGGAATGTTTTGCTAAGGGGAAAAATGAACATGAGCATATCAGATTTTTGGGTTTGGTTCAATTCAATAATTGCCCAAACATTATGTTTGTGTGTATCATATTTGAGCGCCTTACCAAAAATAAAGTTTTTTAACTAACCAAGATTAATTATGGAATCATTTG
>JTDE01008450.1:10919-22789 GCA_014338405.1 Paragonimus skrjabini miyazakii | reverse complement strand
ACACGTGACAAGCTACATTCAAGAATAGTCAATAAGCAATAAACAAAACAATACGCACGTTGTTACTGATAGAGTGTGACGCGTTATACAAGTTTACACTATACCGTAGGTAGAAACAACCAGGTGAAAACGTAGACCGTTTTCCACTGGAAATACTATAAAGGAATCAAGCTGAACATATAATTCAGGTGAATAATTGAGCAGCGACCGTGGCGGCATAGCTTTAGTTAGGAATTACTGTGATATTTTGTGTACAATGCAATGTAAACGCAACGTGATCGAGGATTACAAGCTAAATCATATCTAAAAAACCACGCGGAATTGAGCGTTTCTGGCAAACTGTTATTGTATTCTACCAAGAAAATTCCGACAGAAGCATTTTCAGGACGTACAATCAATAAGGAAAGCCAACATGATGCTTTTGTCGAAAAAAATGTGTCGACATGTTTTTCAACAAAAACGCAAATATGGACAATTTTTACGTATAGCTGATTTTTCTCATTGCAACGCTTTTATTATACTCCATAAGATATGTATATTTGTCCTGCAATATGCGTTTTAATATTTCATGAAAAATATGACAAATATCTTTTCGCGCGTAAATGGCCGTTTCCAACTCGCTTCGGCCTTGAAGCACCATCCCGGCAAATTACTGGGAGCGTTCTTTAATATCATTCTTTCAGCAGTTCACTTTGTTTCCATTCCAACTGGAATGTACGCTAGCGTGCATCCTGATTCCATGCAATAGTTAACAACAGTGGTACCAATGAGTGGTGAAGCACGGTGAATTGTCCTACGTTGAATTTAGCTACAGGCGTCTCTCACGTTGTTAGTATTATAAAAAGTTTAGTACTCATGTTTTAACAACAGTTCGATTGTCGAAATTATAATCATGCTTTCCTGCTTAATCACGCCGAAATTTCAATAAAAACATGTTTTTACGTCTATGACGGCGATTTTCATTATATTTTACTTTCATATTTCCGAAATAACGTAGAGTGCAAATCTGCGTTATTTTTCCATTAATTCTTATGCCATTGAACAACCGCACATTTCTTGTTTACATCATCGGAAGACTGAAACAAAGAAATCTCTAGGGAACAGATTTTGAAGATTTTAATTTCTGCAACATATCACAAATTTTCAACAACTTTAATTGCTATGAATTATTTTTTAACTAAAAGATAACGGAGATATTCACGTTCTACCGATTACACGCAGCCCGTTTGACCAAAACGATCAAAAGCATCTCACAATACAGGATGCGTTCGCACTGATGGATACTTCAACATGATTCACTTAAACTATGAAGAACGTCTGTATAAGCAGTATAGGTTCACACTGGTAGATGCTTCAACCTCATTCAATTAGGCTATGAATAACACCTGCGTATGTAGTACACGTTCACCCCAGTAGCTGCTCCACCCGATTGACTTAAGTTATGATTAATATCTGAGTACGCAGTGGATGTTCACACGAGTAGCCGCTCCTTTGGAAGTAATTTTACCATGAACAATTTGGAGAACGAACACATGCGGGAAGTGATGAAAAACATGCATTTGAAGCGTTTGGGGTACATGGTAATCATCATTTTTGGTTCCGTCGATTGTCGTATTGACTGGAAGATTTTGCTGCTCCGCGATAAATAGCTGGCGTTCCAAACATCATAGTGTGACTGGCTGAGAGGTATACCTCCCGGTGATCGACAGACAACTTGATTCCATCTGTTTCCGTATACTGTTCCGTATGAACGTCACGCGACCTCAATCTAGTTAAAAACAATGCAGTAGAGTGAAAAGAATTTAATTCTGAAATTTCTCGATGGGACTTGATACCATTTTTTTACGCCGTTCCATATACGGCAAAGTTGGAAACAGTCATATGGTAGCATCATTTCCAACCATTTCTAAGAGCAACGTTTAATCGACCAGAATCTACCTGAAATCGTGCAAAAAAGATAAGTAGTATAAATGTCGTATAAATAAGGAAACCGGAAATGTTGCCATACATGTTTCACCACCAAATGTGTTAGTGTTCTTGTTGAAATGGAGTGCCAACACTGTATGGTCGTATATCTCCATTTCAACCATATCTTGAAAACGCCGCAAAATGAAGCACTCTCAGGCTATATAATGACGTATTTCATCTCGAAAATTGCAATGATCGCATTTAAAAGACTTGAAAAGTGAGCTAACGCCAATAACAGGTTGTTTTCGTAAAAATGGTGGGAACTGTTTTCATCAACAAGCCAGAACTTTTGGGGTCTACTCATTGTAATCCCATCTTTCCATTAACGCTGCTTATTTACAGTTAATGTACTGTACGTACTATGTCTGAGATTTTGGTTTTAAAATTTCCAAAATTATATAAAAACCCGGATGTCCGCCAAAAGGACCGTTTTGTCGTTTGAACGACCTTCAAGCCGAATACCTCGAAACGGATAATTGCCAAAACGATTGATTCGATCAAAACATGTGGAGCTGTCCAGATTGTTCGTTAGGTTACCTTAGATATTCCGCTGTGCTCATTATCGGATTATTGACCTCAACTTATTTTGTCGGTAACTGTCCGTTGATTTCACGATTACAGAATATTTTAAGGTCAGTAGGCACCATATAATTACCTTGTTTTTCTGCACGCGTTTTTGGCTTGTGTTGGGAGTAAATACGTGGACGGTCGAGGTATTTTCGGGACCGGGGTTTTCCGTGTTGGTTATCACGATGAGGAGGATTCGACTTTTACCAAGCGCACTAGTAATTCGGGGACGAAAAAACGTATCATTTCGAGGGTTATAGTGGCCTAACCAGTCAAATCATAAAAATGACAAAAATATGGTAGTATCAAAGAAGAGTCGTTACGGTGATGGATAGACTCAAAGGTAGACGTACAAATTAAACGGAAAGTGTATCGGTAAAATAGGAACGAATCACTGATAAATCAAAGTCCGTTAGGTTGAATAGACCAACACAAGAAAGAAAGACAGCGTCAGAGATAAGATTCGTTGAACGACCGATAGATAATTCCACAAGCGACGTTGGACGCAGAAAGAACGCAAGGCTCGCAACCCTAGAGGTGTGATTTGTATTTTGTATTTATTGATTATTGATTAGTTCGATTAAGTTGCTTTAAACGTCGGCTGGGTATGTAAAGTTGAGGAAATTAAAAATTGTGAGTAACAGTGAGAATTATAAAACAGAAAATAGTGTACAAAACGCTGCAGGGTTTACAAGAGGGTTACATATCCGATTGTCTTTTTATGCGTGCTTTTCAAATGACCCCGCCCGATCACCAATCACTCAGTGATGTCAACCTGTCTCGCGATGATTTCTTCTCCCCGTTTTTATCAATTTGTACTTTTCTTGTTCTCGTTATGGTTATCGCTACTCTTTTCTTCTGTAATGGCCTTGTCAATCAAATGAGGAAAATGACCAAAATTTGGTAGTACCAAAGAAGAGTTGCAACGGTAAGGAAGAGGCGCAAAAGACAGACGTTGATATAAGACGGAAGACCTGTCAGCAAATACAGAACGACTGGTTGATAAGTCAAGTTCCGTAGAATTGAATACACCACCATAAGAGAGAAAGGCAGCGCCAGAGATGAGGTTCGGAACACAATCGACGGATAATTGCACACGCGGCATGGGATGACGTATTTTGAGAGTCGACAGACCATCCAATACGCGGAGCTAATATATTTCGCCGTGCAATTAATTCACCAGATGTGAACTTATTTCTACATTATTCTACCGCACAACAACATGGTGCTTCCCGGCTACGGTACTGAAATGTTGATTGCCGTATTTACCACCCAACCAGGTAATACGTATTCATTTTTTCAGCGGCTCATGCTGTTAAATAGCACGAATAACCACCCACCGTCCGCTCAGGAACAGAAGTCGCCGATGAATCGGAAACGGCAATTGCATAGTTTGTCGGTATGGTGTTTCAAAGCCGGAACGAGTTGAAAACGGCCACTTGCGTGCGAAAAGAGATTTTTTAAATTTTTTGTGAACTATTGAAATTTATATCTCAGGACAAATATATAAATTTTTTCGAATAAAATAGTTGTGTTTAAAGGAGAAAATTTGGCCGTACCTAAAATGGTTCATATTTGCACTTTTGTTGATAAAAATGCTCTGCTATTCTTTCCCCAACATAGTCTTCATGTTGACTTTCACGGTCGATTTCACGTTCTGAAAGTGCTTCCATCAGAATTTTCATAGTGTAAAACGTATACCTGTGATGCAAAACGCTCAGTTTTGCTTGGTTTGGGAGATATAAATGAATCTGTAATTTCCGACCACAATGCGTTTACGTTGCACTTTACACTAAATATTTAGGTAAACCCCAATGAAATTATGCCACCGTGCTTCCAAGTTAGTTAGATATGTGAATTATATGTTCAGTTTATTTGCCTATGACTATTCCAGGTAGAAAACGGTCGATGGCTTGTCATCCATAAGAGCGATTGCGCCTGATGTTATCAGGTGGTTTTTCTATCTATGGTAGATATGGGACCGTATAAATGGGGGTAGTATGTTCCACTATATAATTAACAGCACACTTGCTGTCTATTTTATTGCTTCCTGACAACGTTCCAGTGTAACCTCTTTGTTCTCACTTATATGACGGTAAGTAACCTACTCTGATACCCGTTATTTCTCCAACAACAAAACTGTTTCTCACTTGCACCATTTCAGCTAAAACAGTTCAAACTTCATGTCGTGGATATTCACGCGTCTGACGATTGCCGGTCTATGGTTTTGCCGGCCGCGGGCGGGTCAACCAGACCTATGGCTTTTGCGGCCCCGTCCATATATCTTTCAACGGGATTGAGAAGGAGTGGTTTAATGTATCTTGAACGGCCCAAGTACGAGTTTGTCTTAATTTCTTTCGTGTATTTCTTACCAATGTTGTGTTATGCTTACATGTTATGCTTATATGTTGGGCCAAGTGGATGGATTGGCTATTAGTGCGACCGCATACTGAATGCTCAGACATTGTAGATTTGTCGTCAGTATCAACTGAACATTCAGTGTCACTGACAACCTCGGGGTCATTAACAACATTGCACATCTCATCATGAAGGGCGGCGTGCAAGTGAATGATGGTTTCATCGCATCCAGGCGCAGAAGAATCTGCGGACATGGAATCATCTCGACCGTGGTTAGTTAAAACACGAACTAGCCGTCTGTGGGAGGATAAGTGGAGCCACATTACTTTAAAAAACCAATATACTGTCAGGCGTAAGTGTTTGGTTAACACGTCTGGATGATGTTGATTTGAAACGGTCACGATTTTCAGCGGTTTCAGCGAATTATTCGCTCGTTCGAGGTTGGAGGCCTGTATCACACGGATCCCGTCAGTTTGTCCGTTTCGGCGTCAGCGGTTTTCTGTTGATCTAAAAGGCAGTCATTGAAAACAGGGTGTAGCACCGCTCTTGGAGGCTACAGAGAATACAGACAACACAGCAAAATACCAATCTAGTATAGCAGAGTAAAAACCTATTCTTACAAATTCTTAAGTAAGTGGGAATCTAATAACACTTTGAAGCGGTCCATAGAAGAACAGCTAACAACCTCCAACGGGAGTTCGTTCCAGTGGTTGATAAACCTGTAACAGAACTACTTTTTAAGAAAGGTCCGGGTGTACGATCTTCCACGAAGACGTTGAGCAACGCGTAGCAATAAACCAACGATCCCAAACGGTCAAAACAAGATTGGTTCACAATACCACGGTACTATTGAACAAATGATCAATGATAATAAGTAGAAAACCCAAAAAATTCCGATCGATGGGCCGTTTCCCGGAGGTATTTAGAATTTAATGCCACGCAGGCTAAATATGAACTATAAGCACATAATATGACATTCATGCCCAACCGAGTTCTTTCAAAGCAGTGAACAGGTTCAAAAACAACAGGAACGAGCCGATCTCTAAAAGGGTAATGCACACACCACCCAAACAATGTACAACAAGCAGCAACTGGCTATTCGCACAACCCTCAGTTGACGCGATGAAACAAAAACATATAGGTCAAGGCCAATTAACGGTTAGAAACAGAGGCGGTAGAATATACAGGGATAAACGTTTTGGCGGAATGGGTTTCGGTCGGATTTTCACATGACTGAACTTCGAAGTTCGATACACCGACCCACAAAATCAGAACACGACCAAAATATGCCCGAAGAAGGACGACTCCGCTCAGCTCTGGTTCCCAACCTGGTTAGCTGCTTGATCCACAGACCTGAATCCCAAGGCACGTCAGGTTTACAACGCGACACCGACCCCAAGGAACTACGATGCAGTGAAAGCCGTTCTCCATGACTCCCACTATTTGAGCTGCTCAAGGGTCCGCATTGAGGAGTACGTTTAGGCACAAGCCGCTCTGCATGACTCACCTTGCAATGTCAATGTGGAATAGGTGCCGATTACACTCATCCTGGTCTACGTCCTTCTTTCCTCCAAAAGACACGGAATGTCTCCCGATCTCACGGATCCCCACTGATCGGGTGACGTCGAAGTAGTTATTTGATTTGCAACGAACGTGATGAACCTGAAAGAGACATAGGCAATGTAATAAAGTACGACCGTTGAGTCCGTCCAAAAAATACACGCGTAAGCATCTACCCCAAATTAGTAACCAAAATTTTGTAGACACGCACTGCCAGTCGGGGAATAGGAATAGCTTTCAATGGAGCTACTCTGGACTCTGCAAACACCACTCCTCGTTTGCCGTGCGCCGTAGCCAACTCCTGACGCATCATAAAAGATTTGTAGTTTCATAATCTCCGGATCTACAGTTTCACCAGGTAGAATATAGGGGGCATGCGGGTCAGTTAGACAGCGTATACAACTCTACGAATAATCCCACTCACGTTGGTTATCAGCACTAAGGGGTTCGTCCCAACCCAAACCTGCCTGACATTCTGCCTGCATTAAGCGTTCCCCCGACAGTAACCATGACAACACAAACCCTAGGGGATAGTATAAAGTGAACAGACATGATAACAAGCCTCTTCTGCTGATCGGTTTGCCTGGTGGGGGGAAACTCAACACAAAACAATCGGATTCTGCATAACACTTGACATCCAAGGTACTTCCAAGCGGTAAGGGTTCAATCCAGATCTCACGCAAAGGGTGAGCGCGCTTTGAGGGAGGGATGGTTTTCGATACTCCACGAGTGTTCGATATCCACTTCTTCAGTCGAAAACCTCCTTTCAGAAGCAGACCACAAACTTGCTTCATGAACCGCTTGGCGACACCAATATCTCGCAGTGACTTTAGGCAGTCGTCAACATAAAAATTATTCTTCATTGTTCTCTTTTTCACGTCATCAAAAAGATAACCATGATTGCCGGCTGTTTGCTGTATGGCGAAATTAGCGCAGAACGGGGAGGACTTAGCGCTGGATGGATGCACTCTCATTTGATAATCCGTAGGACGCATATCCAAGTTACCACCCGCCAACCAAAGGAAGCGGAACGCTCCGTGATCCTATTCATGTTTCTCACTTGCAAGAGCACTTCCTCAATGTCCGCTGCAACGACAATAGGTTCTGCATGAAACCTAAGTAACACACCTACCAGCTTAACGGTCACATCCAGCCCCTGATAAAGTCTATCGTTCAGCGAGTGACCATGAAACTTAGCTGCACACTCAAAGACAACTCGTAGCTCGCCCGAATTTTTAGGGTTCACCACGAGATGATTGGGTAACCACCGTTCGTGACAAGTTGGCTAAATTTGGTGTTCCGGAACCTCTTCCATGCAATCTTTGCCAGTCTGCCTGCTAATGAACGCGCTACACTGCAAACGCAAGGCTTTGTACCGTAGATATCTGCTGCGCAGGCATGACAGTCTTCTTGACGCCAACGTATAATTATTGTCTAAAAGCACAGTCTCATTCCACCATAGGGGAGGAACTTCATAATGCCCATTGACTAGCTTCACTGACTTACACATGATCGACAGGGCCGCGTGGTCTTCATGTGAAATGGAGGATTTGGATGTCGTGATATCACTGAACTCATTATTGTACAACACGGTGATCATATATGTCGAACTAGTTTCATCATGACGGATGTGAGTTATCGAGACAATCTTTCGTGGTTTTCTTTGGAGCGAGCCACTAAGAGCCCAACCAAGCAATGATTTGACTGTGTAGAGTTGCCCGCGCTTTCCAAATTTCTGGTCCATGATCCAGTGAGCCTCGGGCATGTCGCAGCCGACAAGGATGGTCACTTCTGCATCGTGTACCTCATCGAACGGAAGATTTCTCAAGTGTGACCATCTTCGGGCTTTCTCCTCAATCGACGATATAGGTCGTACGGTTAAATCGGTCACTGAATAAGCATTGTTTATATCAACCGTCTCTCGCCCATCCGGGGAAAGGATTCTCAGGCAGACATTTTTGCAACAGGTCGTGGTTGACCCATTCACAGTTGTGACTGATAGATTGGAATGAGTGCTGGGACACCGACGCGGTCAAGCAGCCCCTCTTTCACTGAAGTGATGTCCGAGATAGGGTCTAAGAATGCATACGTTGACAGTGAACCAATTATCGAGTAAAGTTTCACCGGCACTATACCTAATCTTGTGCGTCCTTCAACGGTACTAGCCATATTGCGGGTACTGTGATATCCACTGCCTTCGTCAGCCGCGGGCTCCGTGCGCGTGAGGTGCAGCAGACTATGGTGACGTCCACCACAGCCGTCCACGCCACAATGCGACTTAACCCCGCAGTCTGAGGCCCGGTGATACAACTTAAGGCAAACAAAACAAAATCCAAGTCGCCGCAAACTGTCCCCTCTAGCGGACACCCCTATGGCGAAAAAGGAATCACACGCCTCGAAGGCGTGCCTATGGGAACACTAGGCACAACTGCTACTAAGGTCTTTTGCCTAACGAAAAACCTGGATGACTCAAACATACCTCTTTGACGGCTGCTTTCAGCCGAGTGCGTTGTCTCTGAGCCCCTTTGTTCACTTTCATTAGCTACCTGACCATATCTGCTGCGCGCGATCCTCGCACAACGCGAGGTAAACTCGGTCAGCCCATTAGAAGACGATTCTCGTGTCACACCAAAAATGTGATCCGCAGTTTCTGCCCCCTTATGTTGTAGATGCAAGGGTAGGGTTCTTACGATGCGCGCTTTAATGTTGTCACCGAGTTGAGATCGGCCATATAGTTCATTTGACCCAGTGCAATAGAGCAGTTCTGCATTCGTATTGACAATTGCGATAAAGCTTCAACGCTGTTGCCCACACATTGGCCGTTGAGCGGCAATCCATCTATCATAGTTCTGGCAACAAAATATCGCTGTCCGTGAAGCTTTTTAACAACTGCCGTGCTCCGCGATAGCCAGCGATGGGTTCTAGCATGACACATTGATCTATCGGCTCTCTAGCTCGACCTCTACAATAATACATCAGATGAAAGAGTCTCTGACCATCATCCGACACTTTGGATTCAACATAGCTCTCGAACTGCCGCTCAAATTTCCGGTAAGACATGGGGTTGCCATCAAAGAAACCAAGTTCCACTTTTGGCAGTGACAGGCTTGCGCACAGTGGAGCTAGTGCGGAGCCTAATTTCACACCAGACGTAGTTGGTACTGGCTCTGCAGTACGGACAGTCATCGGACTCAAACGGGTCCCACGATCATCAAGAAAATTGTATGTGGGCGTCTCGTTCACTTCTATCATCTCTGTTTTCTGCTTCCACGTGCTCATTATAGGTTTCTTCATCAGCTAGCATAGCGTTTAACCTAGCATCCTCTACAGCTGACTTAGCTCGCAACAAAACCATCTGTAGCTGAACTTCTTCCTTGAGTTGTCTTTCTTCCAATTCAACTAATAACAACGCAGATTTAGCCTGAACCCTTATGACTGTTACAACTATCATGGGAACCACAGCATGAGTCAGAATCATTAGCACCTTCGGCATGCTCGAATTACTTAAAGTTACCTTCCAGTATAGATTGTTTCTTGCAATTATCAGACATCATCAAGGGTTAAGCAGAATGAAGATCAATGTTGAGTACGGTACAACCCTCGCGAAGACGTTTAGCATCGCGTAGCAATGAACCAACAATCCCAAATGGTCGAAAAAGGATTGCTTCACAATCTGCATGTAATCAGTAGAATGTGAATATCTCCGTTATCTTTTAGTTAAAAAATAATTCGTAGCCATTAAAGTTGTTGAAAATTTGTGATATGTTGCACAATCTAATCTGTTCCCTAGAGATTCCTTTGTTTCAATCTTCCGAAGACGTAAAGAAGAAATGTGCGGTTGTTTATTGGCATAGGGATTAAAGGAAAAATAACGCAGAGTCGCACTCTACGTTATTTCGGAAATATGAAGTAAAGTATAATGAAAATCGATGTCATTGACGTGGAAGCACATGCTTTTATTTAACTTTCGGCGTGATTAAGCAGGAAAGCGTGATTATAATTTCGACAATCGAACTGTTGTTGAAACATGTGTACTAAGATTTTTATAATACTACAAACGTGAGAGACGGCTATAACCTAATTCAACGTAGGACAATTCACTATGCTTCACCACTCGTTGGTACCACTGTTGTTAACTTTTCCGTGGAATCAGGATGTATGTGCGCTGGAATGGAGACAAGGTGAATTGCTGAAAGAATGATATTAAAGAACACTCCCAGCAATTCGCCGGAATGGTTATTCAAGGCTGAAGCGAGTTGAAAACGGCCATTTAGGCGCGAAAAGAGATTTTACAAGTTTTCCATGAAATATTAAAACGCATTTTGCGGGACAAATATACATATCTTATGGAGTATAATAAAAGCGTTGCAATGAGAAAAATCAGCTATACGTAAAAATTGTCCATATTTACGCTTTTGTTGAAAAAAATGTGTCGACAATTTTTCGACAAAATCATCATCGATTGTACGTCCTGAAAATGCTTCCGTCAAAATTTCCGTGGTAGAGTACATAACCTGTTTGGCAGAAACGCTCAGTTCCACGTGGTTTTGTAGATATGATTGAATGTTTAATCCTCGACCACGTTGCGTTTACATTGCATTGTACACGAAACATCACGGCCATTGCTTAATTCTTCACCTGAATCATATGTTCAGCTTGATTCCTTTATAGTATTTCCAGTGGAAAACGGTCTACGTTTTCACCTGGTTGTTTCTACCTACGGTATAGTGTAAACTTGTATAACGCGTCACACTCTATCAGTAACAACGTGCGTATTGTTTTGTTTATTGCTTATTGACTATTCTTGAATATAGCTTGTCACGTGTACGCGAGCCAGTGCTCATTTATCTAACAGATAATGACCAAATTTGATATTCATTATTTATCCGGCGAAAACATTGATTCCCACTTCCACCACTTCAGCTACAACCTTCCTTTTTCGTATAATGGACGATTATGATTCCGATGACAGTTGGTCTATGGTTTCGCCGGCTACAGACTTCACTGACGGCTGCCAGTATGTCATCTCATGTTTGACCAGAACTGAAGGCGATCATTACAACTTATGCCCAACGGTCTAAATACACGTATATTCTGAATTCTCCCGATTTCTGCTTATCAACGTTGCTCATAGGTTGAGTGAACTGGACTGGGGAGTTACTTGGTCGAACGCATACCTCATACGTAGGCGTTGATCATAGCTTAAGTGAACTGGACGGGGCAGTTACTTGTATGGACGCAAACTACATAATTAGGCGTTGATCAAAGCTTAAGTGAACTGGATGGAGCAGCTACCAGTGTGAACGCATACCACATACTTGGGCATTTATACTAGTTCACGTCAACTGGACGAAATAGTTGCCAATGTGAACGCATACCACATAATTATCCGTTGATCATAGCTTAAGTGAACTGGA
>JTDE01008449.1:2456-16100 GCA_014338405.1 Paragonimus skrjabini miyazakii | reverse complement strand
CGTTTCGATTGCTCTTCAGGAAAGGCGTTTTAAATTGTTAGTGGACGAGGGTCTAGCGCGTACCCACTTGTCCACTACACTCTCATTCTATATTTATCACAGCGTGTCTACCGTAACTTTCCTGCTTGATATTGGTTGTCGAGTTCTTATCTTCAACCAACTCACTATTCTGTTGCGTTCATTTCCCGTCGACTGGCAGCTATTTACGAACTCGTTCTCGGATTTTTTAAATTTTGAATACCTTTTCTTGCCGGGCTCTCTGAATATTCATTTACCTCGCATTCAGGATGACGCAGTACTTTTAACAAAATTCTCTCAATAGTGCTACGAAAGTTCAAATGATTTTGGTCGCTTTTTGGACGAATTTTTATCCTAAAGACAATATATTCGACTCGACTATCTGAATCGTCGTTATTGGACTGTTCGATTATGTGTTATCAAGTGTATTATTCTTAATCGCCATGAGCGTTTCAAAAGCCCTTGACTTGCAAGTCTCAATGGCACTTATGAAATTCGGCTAGTTCGGAGGTGTTCAGTCGTCTGCCCCATTAGGAGGAAGAAAAACGGCCAACCGAATTCAAGGATTAGAGGGCCTATTTTACCTGATGATTTTGCCGCTCTTAAGATCTAACGTCCCTTCGAGCTGTGATGGCCGGATGTCCTCGGTGGTTTAGAGTTTTTAGGGCCGGTCTTCATCAGTCGAAGGGGATGCAGTCGATTGGATACGTGGTGTGTTTCTTTGTTATTCTGAAGACCCAGCGTCCGAAAGACCAACCTATTAGTCACACTGTGATGCCCATGACTCCTTGTATTGGTAGTTTATATTTTACAATTCTTAGTCTAGGATCAGCAACATTTGTACCATTTCTTTGAATTCGGGCACGTTTGGAGCTCCCAAGGTGATGCAGGCAGTTGACACAGGAGTGAAACGATTAAGGGAGATATAAACAGCCTGCAAACGTGTGCTTCGCCAAAATTGTCCACTCTGTCAGTCCTCAAAGCACAGCTGAGGCGGGAAAGATTGTTATTTGCAGAAGAGGAGTATCACAAGCGAAGAAGAACGATTTATCTACAACATGGGCTGCCAGACGCCGATAAACATTAGGAATAAGAAATTGTTCAACCAAAGGAACACGATGAAGCAGGGATGTTCCAACGATGTCTCCAATCAAGCTAATGGAATATCGTCGCCGAAACGTCGGGAAATATACTCACTTCACTCGTTCTAGGTGTAGATCAGCGCACGACTGAGTGCGAAATATTGGTTGATCGTGACGGCGTTTCTTGAAACTTTGGTAATTAACATTGAAAAATGAACGTAAAGCTGTTGAACAGAGACCCCCACATCTGACTTATTGTGGTGGATTGTCAGACCGGAGGGACGAGTATTCAAACATTCGGCGGAATGCGTCAATGCGGGGGTAAGCACGTCCACAAACCCGCAACGAGCGGATGGCAGACAACACGAGCGATCGGACGAGCCATCGCTCAACGGAATCGGGCCACCGGACGAAGATTGGCGGGCGAAAAATCCCGGATAGAAGGCGCCGATTACCCATATAAACCACGGAGAAGTGGGCACGACGCGTGAACGGAAACCCAGGAGTGTTGTGGACTAGAATTCTGACTCATAAACGCAAGCGCGTGCATAGCATGTGAACTACCGTGTTGGACAATAGATTGTGCTTTATTGGACGCCTTTTCGCTACGTTATGGCCGCTGTGGTAGGAATACGGAATCCATGGAGCACTGTATACTTTTACCAGGAGCAACAGGGTATGGGAACAATAGAGTATCTCACCAGTCAATTTGGCCGCCCAAATAAAGCTTTGTTATACGTGAGCTGTTTAGTGGTCCCACTTTCGGCATTTTTGACCTGGATGACCTCACACCCCTAACCACCCGAATGCGAACATGGGTTATCACACTAGCCCAGCTGGGAATATCGAGAGAAACGAGTGAACCTACTTATATGATTTAGTTAGCCAAATGGTCGCTCAAAGGCGTACAAGAAAGGTGAATTGATATCTTATAAAACACGACGGTTCTCAACCGAAGGTGGTCGGATTCCGATAGGAGTTCACAAGGAGTCGGATCCCAGGAGGTATGCAACGAAATCCGGAGTTGGTCAGACTCTGGAAAGAGTCTATTCGCCGTAGCTCAGGGTTGATTCCTATTCGGCTACAGTGGCATCCGAGTCAGCTACTCAAGCTGGCGACACCTTTCGCACATTGCTGGTTAGTCAAAGATAATAATGTATATTTCCCAACGCATTTGTGAGAGACAAGCTTGGATGTGCGCCACCAGGGCAGATAATTAGAGGTGGTACAACAAAACAATTAGTTACATAATAGGACAGCCATGAAATCTGCCAGCAAAGCAAAGCGTAATCAAAAGGAAAAGCGTTGCAGTTTACAAACGTTTGATTCACGCATCAAAGAAGAAGTTAGTTCGTTCGTTTCGCATATTTAGTCCAAAAGATGAGATGTTACTTTAACCTGCATTTACGGGGTTGTGTAGAAGACGATGTTCCAGATATATTAAGGTCACGCCGGGAAATATGTACAAACGCATCTTCGCAAAAGTTCGCCGTTATTTCACGTAACTATCGTCGGAAGTGTACGCATGATTTTGTGTACGTCAACTATAGAAGGCCTGATATGAACGCAGCGCTACTTTCGGCAGTCGTGCAGCTAATTGCATGCACCGAATACATACCTTCTTCCTAATGATTCAGATGCTAATCCATTTTTCAAGATCGTTGAACTTGTATCTTTTTGAACGTTCTTTTGATGCACTCGAAGTTTCTATGCACGTTTCGCTTGGCATACCTTTGAGTGCCGCCGAGTGGGCTGCAGCCCATTTCGCGCTTCTTCTCTTTCTCCTCTCAGTTGCTGCTGTTGGTCCCATACTAAGCAGGAGTTGATTGCTTACCGCTTTTCCAAACTGCTCGAAGTGTACGAGTTGTTTTCATGCCTTTTGCTTTTTGCTCCGTTGATTTTTGGGATTACGTTCCGGTTGCTCTTCAGAAAAGGCATTCTGGTCTGTTAACGGATGAGAGTCTGGCGCATACCAACTTGTCCATTACAAATTAGTGAGTGTGGATAAAAATCAATTATCTTTCAGCATTACTACTTTGATTCACTATAAATTAGTGAACCCGAGCAATGATTTTTCGGTGCTTTTTCTTCGGTGAAACTTATTACTGAGCTGTTCTCGAGCGCTTCACTCGTGGGCCTTCATTAAAAATTGACGAACCTGTTTTAATAACTTTCGGCGCATTTTTAACTGCACTGCCAACACAAACTGGTGGGTTTGTTTCCCTTCGCTAGCCGACCAGCCTATACTATGCGCAGTAATTCGCTAACACCCAATTTAAACGCGTTCATCTATTTTAGTGTCGTCACCCTTTTTATTATGCGCGCTGTTGTTTCCCGAATCAGGTGCAGTGACATTCAAGCTAGACAGGCAATAGCAGCGGTGGAGAGAACTCGTGACTCAATAGAAGTAAATACTATATTTGAACATTTACAAACAGTAACACCATTTTTATGTACGTGGATAAATGGGTCGTTGGTCGTTGAAGGCTCAACCAATCAGAACGCAGCTTGGATCCTAACACAGGCGTTGGACACACAGGCGGCCTTGTCGGTTGATAACAATAATGGTAATGATAATAGTACATTTCTCAACGCATCTGTGAGAAACACGCTCAGATAAGCGTGATCAGTATACACATTGTAACGTGAAACGCATACCGTACACATAATTGTCAGTTGTACAATACACCAATTATGAATACAAAGTAACAAAACTGACATAATAATATATGAAAATTCTAGTTTATGAAGAAGCAGTTGGCTCACTTGCTTCGAAAACGATAGTTCCCAAAAATTTCAATGTTCGATAAAAAATGCTGAGTAGTTACATCAATTCTCGCTTCATAATGTTAACGTTGGCCTTATGTTCAAGGTCATGCCAGAAAAAGATTTCTCAGGATGGGGAAAATGAACAGTCGAAGAATTTCGCCATCATTTGATGTAGACGGTTCCGGAAAAATATGTAGAAACTTTTTTGAAGATGAAGGAAGGAGTGTCCCAAGTTTTGCGGAGAAACAGACGATCTTCTGGACTGGACTTTGTTATTTCCCCAAAATTGACGGAATTTCACAGACCTTGCGGATTGTCCAACTAGTACGGGATTTTCATTGCCCAGACGTTATGGAAGGTTGCCTCGCATTAGAATTTATCGTGGAATCGAGGATGAAAAGCAAAATTACGTGATAAACGGGAGAAAGTGAAATGATTGTGCGAAGTATGACGAATAAAAGAATCTGATATTTTCTGACCAAACATTTTATAAAAAATTTGTAATTTGTAATTTGTATAACGCGAAAAAACATCGATTCACAGCTTTTCCTAGTATATGACTACAGCCGAATTCTGATGTCGATTTAGTATATACGGCTGTTATGTAGAATGGAAAGGATGTTCAACAGCACGTCCCAGGTAGCAAAACGTCGAGGGGCCTGCGCGGGCATCGGCTGGCAGAAGGCGGGCAGACGGCGGGCAATGAGACTAGGGCTTCGCGCCGGCATCCGCAGGCAGTAGAAAGAATTTGTGAGCGAAGCTTTTTCTGCCTTCCTAGTACTGGCAATTTTATTCACAGCAATTTCGGCGAACATTTCCTGCGATTTAGAAACTTTCCAACCACCCTTGACTAATTTTCAACAGAAATCCGCGAAATAAATGGAGACTTTATCCTGTCTTTTCACAACATTTTTGATTCAACTCGTTCAACTACTCCGGAAACAAATTTCTCCAGCAGAACATTTAAATACCATTCAAACAGCTACCCCATTCCTCTCATGGCATCCATGGATAATTGGAAAAGAGAAGGATTAGAACAAACTATCAGCTGCAAGACAAAGATGTAAGGATGAAGCATATCTTCGTAAATAAAGGAGATTAGGCAAAAGTAAAGCATAACAGTCTTACAGCATTCATTCCATGCATTCTAAAAATAATAAGGATATTTGCCAGTTCCCATCGAATAACTGGGATATGCCTTGCTGAACTTATACAAAATTCCAACATGGACCACAATAATACAAGCTTTGCGGGTGCGTTTGGAATTCCATATCTTCGTGAATACTCCATATACAGCGGAAGTAGTATAACGATCAGAAAGTACCCTCTCTATATTTTGCAAAAATATATAAGAAGCAAGTTAATATCATCTGTACCCCGAATTACGAAGAAAAACACCCAACCTTCTCCAAACCTACCGCACGGATCACTACAGCGCAGCCATAATAAAATGCCTGAAATTACGAGTGCGCTTAAACAAACATCAGTAAATTTGATGAAAATAATACCCAATTTTTCAAAGTGGAATTAACTGACTTACTTAGTTCATAATGAACTGTTTGGATTTTTACCTTCTACGTTTTACTCATTGCCCGCCGAAACCCGCGTGATACCGGCACATGACGACGGGCTGTGTGCTACATGGGTTGATGATGGGCAGGTGGTCTGTAAAGACAGGAAGATGAACATATTTGTATGTAATCATATTAAGCGAACAGGCGAAGTTATATATATGTATATACATATATTTTCCAAACAGTTTTAATGTGCACAGCTATTGCATAGTAGTCGATAACTATACACAACCGGTAATCATTAAGCATAGATTAAGAGTGCACCAGGATGGTTTGGTTACTACAAACGGGGGTGTGTATGATGTTGCCATGTGTCGGCTGTAGTTTTGTTGTTCAGCTGCAAGGTCTGGACATAACTGTGCACATGATTTATCCTGCTGGGGAAATAATAAGTTTCGAAATTGAGAAATTCCTTAAATGGTGAAGCTGATAACTTTGATCAGTTCGAAGTGTGCGTGGCGTTGATTAATGTGGTATAGGTTTACCCTCATATGTTAATAGATGAGATCAGATGTTTAGATGTTATTAGGTCCGTTTTCAAAGATATCGTCTGCAGCCAGGCAGAATTTGAAAATAGACGTGACGTTCTTCAATGTCAGGAAAGTTTCTAAGTTTCGTTTGAATTGATGTATATTCTTACTGGCTCCAACTGCATGTGGGAGTTTGTTCCAAATGTAGGTATATTTCACTAGGAAAAATTTGAACGCAGTTTTTCGGGATTTATGAGCAGTCAAGGTGAACTCTTTGTTCCTGATGCTGTATTTGGAGCTATGCTGAAGGTGAATCGCGAGTTTGACAGTAAATTTATTGCCATAAACTAGATTACACATGAGTGCAAGGTTCAGCTTGAGACGCCGAAGCCAAAGCGTCTGGCAGTGTTCTTTGTATTTCAGAGAAGACGGATAACCCACTAAATATTTTGTGAGTGCACGTTGGAGACTTTCCAGAGCTAGCCTATCAGACTTGCGCAAGTGTATATATATGAACATGCAGTACTCAAGTGGGGGTCGTACGCACAGCTTATGAAGGTGTAGTCAAGCTGCAGGAGGGGAGAATGAGTGCTTAATATATCCAACAATTCGTCCAGTTTTAGTCACTAGGAAAAGTTTATGTTCAGCGAAATTGAATGAGTTTGAGTAACGTATACCCAGCTCGCGGACTGAGTCGGTCGTTGAAATACCATGACCATCCGGCTTTATAAAGTCCCGTGGTATATGACAACCGTGTGCGACGATGGTGGATTTATTGGCTGAGAACTATACAACACCACCTCCGTCTTAGCTCAAAATTTGGTCAAAATCGTAGCGTGTGCTCCGTGTCCTATGATGCGCCGATCAATGTTGTGTCTGTGTGGCACGGATAACGCAAGGTAGACTCGATGGTTTGTGTACGTCTGTTTGAATCAGTTATGTGTGCAGCTGTCTGGCGTTCACCATGTGGCCCGTTGTGAGGTCGTACGTTCCCGGCTCACAAGCCTGAGCCACTCCAATTGGCCTTGACAGTGCGGGTTGTTCCTTACTCGCTTGCCACTCTTTCACAGCGGACAAATGCCCCGGATTGTGTTGTTGCCACTAGTTTTTTGTAGGTTGACTGGTAGGCATAACGACGTTCCGACTGGGATCCAATGCGCAGCACTCAACTTCGTTCGTAGTAGCCGGCCAAACGTGAGTTCTACCGTTGTCTCGTCAGCCGTTGTGTGATGTGAAGTTCTGTAAGCCATTAAGGTTTCGATCGCTGTATCTTTCCAGAGCATACCGGAATTCCCTTGTTCAACGGACGGTTCAAAATTTCCACCATCCCATCTGCAGCTGGGTTATACGGTACTGTCCGGGCATGCCTAATGTCATGCAACTGGAGAAAACGGTTGATCTCGTGGCTAGTAAACTTTGGTCTATCATCCGTCACGATTTCTTCTGGGAGCCGGAAGCAGTCGAACATGTATCTCAAACATCGTATGATACCGGCAGTGGACACGCCACCGCAACACTGGACTTCAGGCCATTTGCTGCAAAAAATGTGGTGACCGAGCTGTTTTGTCTGATGTTGAAAAGCGGAAGTGAATGGACCCATGTTTGCAATAGCAATCTTGGACCAAGGTTCCACTGGATAAACGATGGGTTGTACTGGTGCGTCAGCTGGCTTGAAACCCTTATCGGCTTTTTGGCGAGTGGCACAATTACGAACGAATTCTTCTATCATTGTTGATATTCTTGGCCATTGAAACAGCTCATTTATTCTGCGCTTTGTTCAAGCTGTTCCTGGGTGTCCCTCGTCTGCACATGCCAGGATCTGAGGAATGAGTTCGTGTGACCTTACAAACGTGAGGCGCTCATCTACAAATGATAGTTCTTGCCGCAGAACGTAAAATGCCCGTATCTCATTGGTGAGTTTGCCTCTAAAACGCAGGTCTTGTATAACTTGTTGGCAGATTTCCCTCAAGTTCCTGTCGCCTCATTTGCTGATTAAAGTTCCTGTTTGTTGATGGCCGACAACTCATAAGAACTGAATGCAGAAATCCTATACTTCCTTTCCTTCCTTATGGTCAGTTACATCCAATGGGAACCGCAAGTCTGCCAGCAGCTTGATTCTCGCGTACTGGACGGAATTTGACCTGAAAGCTGTAATTCAGTAGCCTCATGTGCCAACGCTTTATTCTCAGCGGTTTTAGACCATTCGATCATCTGCACAGTGGGGTTGTCAGTGCAGCATGATCTGTGCAAAGTGTGAACAAACGTCCGAATAGAAAAAGATGCCATTTATCGCAAGCCCAAACGTGGACAAAGGCTTTCCTATTGCAAACTTAATACGACACTTCTGCAAGTGGAAGCTTTCGGGAAGCATATGCGACCAATTTTTCTTGGCTATTTTGCATCTGTGATAGAATCGCCCCCAAGCCAACATTTGAAGCTTCTGTAGAAACGAACGTAAGGTATCTCTCGTCGAAAATGGTCATGACAGGAACGGACACAATGCGTCTTTTTATCCCTTCGAACGAGGACCGGGATGCCGATTTCTATTCAAAAGGAGTTCCCTTCTTCGACTACGTATACAATGGTTTCGCCAAAATGGCAAAATCTGATATATAGCGTCGATTATTTGAACACACACCTAAGACGTGCTTAATTTCCAGTTCATAGTTTGGAACAGGAGTCTGTGTAATGTTTCCAGTGTTTTCAACGTTTGGTCGGATCCCCTCAATCGATGTCGTGTGCCCCAAATTATCGATTTCAGGAGTGTCACATTTGTACTTTGCAAGATTTGATGGAATGTCAAGTTTATAAAGCCGTCGTAACATCGCTTGTAAACGAGATTCGTGCTCGTCACTAGTTGAGCCAGGTGCACAGATGCCGTCCATTTAAGCCACCTGTTCGGAAAGAGCAGTTAGTATGTGGTCCACAAAATTTTGCCAGACAGCTGTTGTTGAACTAAGGCCTATCGACAAAACCTTGTACTGGAAAAGTCCGTTGGCTGTTAGGAAGGCTGTGAGGTGCCTGGATTCTGGCCTCAGCGGCGTGTGGAAGAATGCTTTCCTAAACTCCAACTGTGGAAAGAATCGAGCGCTAGCCAGCTTGACTGGTAGCTCAGCAGTCGATGGAATTATGAATTTTTCCGCCACTGTTTGACTATTTAGCGTCTTCAACTCATTGCATACTCGCAATGTACCGTCTCTTTTTAGCACCGTGAACATGGGGTGGACCTACCCAGAACCAACGAGTTCTTCGGTCAAGTCACTCAAGACCGTTTCCTCTATGGCAGTGACAACTGAGTCTCGCCTAACCAGAGAAATCAGAAGTGGTTATGTTACAGAGAATGGTTGTGCTCCCTTTTTGAAACGTATCCGGTAGGCAGCAAGTGGTATTCAGCCAAAAGCAACATTGATGAAGTTTGGCCATGTATTCCTTATGTTAGATACGCTGATTGCCATAATCCCCGTACTATCAAGAGTAGGTGTCATCTTTAATGCCACCATTTCATTACGACCGAGTAGAGCTGGATCGTTCAAAGAGGTCACACATACGGCAACAGTTGCCGATGTAGATTCGAGGTATAGGTTCTCCACGGCTAAACCTCAAATATGAACACATACATTTGTGTAACTGTTAAACTTATAAGCTGGGGGAGACAACGGCAATTCACTCAAATTTCTATCCTAGAAGCTGTAATGGACAAGTAGGTATGCGCTAGACCCTCATTCACCAACAATTTAAAACGTCTTTCCTGGAGAGCAATCGAAACGTAGTCCCAACAGGCATCGAACTAGAGAAAACAGTGAGATATGGAAACAAACCGTATATTTCCAGCAATGTTTGGAAATATGATAAGTAGTTATCTCTTGCCTAGTCTGGGACCAACGGCAGCAATCAAGAGGAAGAAGAAAAGAAGTGCGAGATGGGCCACGGCCCACTCGGCGGCACTCTAAAGCGTGCCAGGCAAAACGTGCGTGGAACCTTCGAGTGCACTAAACAATGCTAGAAAAGGGTTCGGTTAGACGACCTTGAAGGGTGAAATAACAGATGAGTCGTTAGGAAAGGAGTAAACATTCGCTGTGTAAAATTATTTGCACGACTGAAGAAAATAGCACTGAGTTCATATCAGGTCTCCTATAGCACGCGTACACAGAATCATGTGTACAGAACAAACAAGCAGGAAAACACGGTTGCAGCCGGGATCCTTAGAGAAGCCACACGATCGCCGGTCACTACAAGGATTGAAGGAATTATTGTTTTCTAAGAGGCAGAATCCAGTTCCATATCAATGGCTGTCCTACAGCGGTTTGCACAAGTACCAATCATTGGAATGGACAGTGAAGGGAACTTGGGTTCCGGAAACCCTTGCTTTTATTTCACAGTATAAGTAGAACAATTTACTGTTTAATATGTTTTGTTGATATTGATGGCGGAGCATCATCACGAGTATCGTGAGTCTTTTGCGCTATTTAGCGGGATCTGCATCACCGAGCAAAATGTCCTCGTTTATCGCAGCTCCTGCAGTCAAGTTCATGGGCCAGATATGTAAGACAGCATGCCTTATGCCGATCACTGTCACAGCGACGGTGTCTGAAATGAACGTTGTATCTTGGTGATGTCAGGATTTTCCGTCTTCCCACTGAACATTGTAGAGTGACTAACTGCTGACGACTCAATCTTGGCAAGGGTAACGGCTCGGTACCAAGATAACTTCGCCGTATCCTCCGTAAGTGAGGTCTCACGGTTGCGATTATCCTTTATTTTGGCCATGAGTTGTTGGGTTAGCATAAACCCTACGAGCTTATTTTTTGGGATACTCGAATAATCCAATGGACGGACAGCTCAAGCAGGATAGGATAAAAACTGCTCCAGCGGTTCCAGTGTGTCCTGCTTCAACTGGTGAAACTGGAATCTTCCTGCAAACACATTCGTTTTTAACCCACATGATCGGTCAAATGTAGCGAAAACATCGTGTAACGAAAGTTCTGACAGCAAGTCAAGTGCGTCGAAGTGACTCTGCTCTTCGTTCTGCAGCAAGTTGACGAAGCAGCTTTAACTTTTGGCTTTCTCTGTAGGTAGTGTTCGTCGGTAGCAAATCCAAGTAATTTATGGGTAGTTGGTCGTTGAAGGCGCGACCAATCAGAACGCAGCTTGAATCCTAACACAGGCGTTGGACACACAGGCGACCTTGAAGCGTGACCAACAAGCGCCATTTGTTGTCATTATTCTTAGGTTTATTCGCGTTCACATTTTACAAGCTCATTCCACCTTATACGTTTTTTTATGCAACAGCTGATTATAAACGGGGTTACTGATGGCAGTACAATTCCAGATTTTTACTGGCCACTGTAGTATTCCATCGGTTTATAGTCTTCGCCCATCCAGTTTCCTCATTTTCAAACCATGCGTCTAACGATGGGTACTGGTTCAACCTGCACGTCTAAACAGGCAAGCTATAGCGATCGCACATAATTTTGGCTCCACCAGACACTTCACCCCTCAGGCCCGAACATCTTTGTGGGTTTTCGGTAGATTTCAACTGCATCCGTTCCACTTGTCGCTTGCATCGTTGCATAGATACAAAGTTAATCTCATTCGAAGTCGTTCCTTCTGCACGCCGTTGTCGCCATTTAGTCATACGACTCTCTGACACCCCTGAGGATAGTTTCATTGTTCCAAGTGCCATTGATCTCTTCAGCTGCTTACCTAGCATCACCCGCCAGCCTAACCTACTCCAGCATGGGACTTTGTAGCCCGTGTGGCCATACTGTCTTATCCTGACCCCGAATCCCCTCGCCACATTGCGGTCGACGTACTGACTCACAATGCGGCCTAGTTTAATAGACACGGGTCAACAAATCCGACAACTTTGTTTTTATTTGCCACCTCTCGACCATCTTTCCAGCGGTGTAGCTCTCACAGTCGTAAGCAGCACGGTGCCCACTTCGGATTTAGCATTTTCATGGCTCAAACCATTAACGTTTGCCATAGCGTCACTCACTGACGGGCAATTCTCGCATAAGATCAGATATATCCGCACTTGTATCAGGCTTCCGGTAATGAAAGTTCATCAGACATACTAACGTGTTGCTCATCTAGTTTCCGCCAAGACATTTTCAACGTTCAGGACCGACTCAGAGACTATCTCTGTCGCTCATCCATACGAATGTAGTTATCTGCTGCGTTGAATCTCGGCCGGCATCGGACTCTTTGTCATCGTAAGAACTATGTAACGCTGGTAATGCAAGAGGAACACGACTGGCTTCAATGTCCTTGCTGTACGGTCGTTCCAGTTTGCTCATTGGTCCAAAAACACCTTCGATCACCACTGCTCATTTGACTTGCAGCAGCACATCAGACGCTCTGCCATGCCACACGAGATGGTTTGAGCACGTTTGCAAGGAATCATCCACCTTGTTTATGAAAACCATGGATATCTTTAGGTCACTAGCATTTGCCACGAAGAGACTACCTGGATAAAACTACCGGCAGCAAACTACTGTCATCTGCTTCATCTCAATCCAACTGGTGTCCATTAAAAAGACCTGTCTGTAGATATTTGCCAGTTTAGACATCGCATACTAATCCTGGGCGTTTTTATTAATCCGTTTGTGGATTTTAAACCCAAGCGCGGTCACAGCATACGGTTTTACACACTAACAAGTCTTTAGCATTTTGTGTTGAGTTTCGATACTTTTACTGTATATCCACTGGAACTTGACCTATGTTGCTATGATTTAAAAAGTTGCTCGTTTGAAAAAGTTCGAAAAATTGCAAAACTTTGTGAAAACCAATAAACCGTCCAAAAGTAAGTCGCACGTATTGACGCCACTAGCCACTCCGTCCAGTTGTCCTAAATTATGATTAACGCTTAAGTATGTTGCATGTATTCACGCTAGTAGCTGCTCCGTCCTGTCGACTTAAACTATGATCAACGTCGATGAAAACAACATGGGAGGAATCAGAATAAGCTTATATTTGAACCGTTTACGGTACGTTATAATGATCTCCGTCAGTTCTGGCAGAAAATTAAATAACATACTGGCAGCCGTCAGTGAAGTCTGCGGTCGGCGAAAATATAGACCAACAGTCATCGGAATCATAAGCATCCATGACACGAAGGTAGAAGGGTTGTAGTTGAAATGGTAGAAGTGGGAATCGATGTTTTCGTCGGATAAATAACGATTGTCAAAGTTGGTCATTAGCCGTCGGATGAGTGAGCGTTGACCTGCACACACATGGCCAGCTACATTTTAGCATATTCAATAAGCAATAAACAAATCAGCACGCACATTTTTAATAATAGGGTGGGACGTGTTATAAATGTTTACACCATACCGAAGGTAGAAACAACCACGTGAGAATGTAGACCGTTTTCCACCTAAAATACTATCAGGTAAACAAGCCGAACATATAATTCAGATGCATAGCTACATAACAAACGCGGCGGAACAGCTTTCATTAGAAATTACCGCGATATTTCGTGTACATTGCAATGTAAGCGCAACGTAGTCGAAAATTACTAATTCAGTCATATCACAAAAACCACGGGAAATTGAGCTGCAATAATCCGTTTCACGGGATTCGCCTTGAAGGTCGTTCAAAAGGCAAAACGGTGTAATGTGCGACCGAAACCAGCGAACGCGCGCACTAGTTGAATTTGAATTGGTGACGGAGCGTGCTGCTGTGTTGTCAGCGCCGTTCTAGTTATCGTTTCTGTAAGTCGTGTGCATG
>JTDE01008448.1:0-11950 GCA_014338405.1 Paragonimus skrjabini miyazakii | reverse complement strand
AACGCCGCTCATTCACAATTGATGTACTGTAAGTACTTTGCCTGAAATTCCGATTTTAAAATTTCATAAAATATTTAAAAATCGAGGATTCGCGCCAACAGGACCGTTTTTGCTTTTGAACGACCTTCAAGGCGAATCCCGTGAAACGGATAATTGCCAAACAAAGAAATCTTGGGGAAACAGAATTCTAAGATTTCGAGAAATGCAACATGTAACAAAATTTCAGTAACTTCAGTAGATATTCACGGTCTACCGATTACACGCAGCCCTCGAGTTCAGACTCCGAAGGCACCAGGCCTGCGTGCGTAAGGGTATGTTGTTGTCCTATGCAGAGAAGCCCGAAACACAGCACAAGGACTCTGCAAAATTTGGCTGTGTGGTTTGTCAATAGACAAACAAAGTATGGTTTGCACCCCCATTGAAACTGCGCGTCGTTTTTTGGCGACATACCTTCAAATCGCCGACACGTGGGCGAATCACGATGGCCACCACACACTTAACACTGATACGGCTTATGTTCCATTCCGGCGACAGGTGACACACGGAACATTCGTTGAGAATCCTTGCGGAGGCGCGTGATCTCAGTTCCACGGATACGGCCCTGGGCTGGTTGGCCGGTGAGTTGACCATACGGGTTACCGCAAACTGAAATTCGGCCTTTTGTAAACTCGACCAAGTCACTGAAAGAAGGCTGCAGGTTACTGCTTATGACAGAGTCGGGTACCTCTAACTACTTCTCTTGCATTAGGCCAGGAAGTCTATCCACGATACACAAAAGGTTGGTTGGGCAATGTAACCTGGTTGAACAATTCAGTCCTCACATCGTTGACTGACATCAGTTCATCCGAAGGCCCCGGTAACACTTGTGGCGAGCATCGGGCCCTTTACCATATCCGTGGTGACAGCCGGAATAGTTTCATGGAGCCTTCCAAATCGCTACCTTAATATTTCGGCTGCCCGAGTAAATCCTATTGTTCTATGCAACAATACGCAGTGGTCGATAGCTGACTTCACCTGACATTTACGATAATAAAACGGGTAGAACAACTTCTGTTCTTCGTCGCTCAGTCTGTCGGCCCAATTAAGCTCAGAAATTTGCACGAAGCTATATAATTTCAAGGTAGACCGTCCAAAGGGTTCAAGATCGAAGTTCGGCAGGTCGATATTGTTGAATAAGCTGCGCATACAATCCTCCTTGAAACTCCCTTGGAACTCATAACTATGAGGTCCATTTGATGGGTTAGACAGGAAAGCAGTTGCATCAGTCTTCCTAGATGGCTCCTCAGTCTTACTAAATACAGATCATCCCTCCAGCCTCTTGCTCCTCTCCCTTTAAATGCATGTCTTTTTCAAGGATCCTAACGTTCATCACAGATCGTCCTCAGGCGAGCACCGAGTTATATCTGGGGCAAGGTCTAGAAATTTGGCTACACACACCGTCTTTACCAGTAAGACTGCCACCGTCCCCACAACTATTCCTGGGCATGGACCCTGCTTGGCCCTGGAGGCCCCGATTTTACCACAATCACATAAAACGGCCGCCGATCCATCAGTTTCGGACACCTGTTGATTTTATTGAGGTCTGTTGCATTATTTTTGAGATCGCTGTGCTTTGCTTGATCAGTGTTGAAGGGTGGCCATATCTTTCCTTAATTTTCCCTAAGAATAAAAAGTATTGACCATTTTCCTTCTTACATCGGCTACTGTAACCGTTTCCCTTACTCTCATTCAGTCAGAGCCTTGTGCATTTTTAAATGTCGAAATAGGACATTCTTCTTCCGTATTATTTCTTGAGTTGCTTATAATTCTTATCATTTCTGGATGCGTGAACAGTCATTTTGCTCTAACCCAACCAATTACCATTTGTTCGAGTGAATTCAGTTCCGTTCTATCGTCCTCCATTACTGAGTGGTGCCTAGTTGTCAGACTTGTTGTACAGGCACATTCTTTATTCAATTTCTTAGGATATTTCACATTCGATGTGAGATATTTAGTTTTCATGTATATTGATTCAATTAGTGCCGTATCAAGCCCAGTTTTTACGAGCGCTTTTTCATTAACCGTTTCGAAGATAGATTATCTTCTTTGCCGTTTGAAATTGAGATAGGCATATTTGGATCAACAGATTACGCGTAACTCGTTGTGAACTTGAATCGTTAGCGAACGATTCAGTAGTATTCTAATACCTCAATATATTTGGCCTGGACATCTTGCCTTCCTTTTCATGGAATTCCGGCATTCTACGAGAATGATGAAGTCGGATATTGTGGAAATTGTCACCGGTCCTGACAATTATGGCGTTATCGAGGCTGATTCCGCTTCTCTGAACCAACAATATGCCACCGGACGATCAAGCGCTTCTCTGTCACTCGAGGCTACAGCGATTGCCCATGAACCACTTTTCCTCTCGGATGAGAACCAGTCGGACAATCATACCTATGGTGACGTTCCCCTTCCTATCAACCTTAATTCTTTAAAGTTTACGAACGGTTCTTCTATGCCAAATGTTTTAAGTGCTTCCAGAAGGCTTCTTATGATAGGATTCCACCTGAACCGAGTGTTGTCGAGCATGGTTGCTGTTTGTTTGGGGCCCCTAGGACCAAGCAGGGATCCGGCCCAGGGGTAGCGATAGTGGCGGTGGTGACCCCACCGGAGAAAATGGGGAGTGTGTCTAACTCAACTGCTGCTTTTCCCGTTCGGCTTAATCATGCTTTGTTGAATGTTTCTAATAAAGCTTTTGATGACCTGTTTGAAGGAGGGCTGACGTTGAAGGTGGAGGAGCTAGAGTTAAGGCGTAAGCTGCTCGAGCTCCATAAGAGGCGCCATAGGCTTGTGGAAGTCGAACCCGTTCCGAAAGTCGGGACTGGATTCAATAGAACGCCAAGCGATAATATCAGCCCCCTCGTTCAACAACAGCTCTCGGGAACAAACCCTTTTACTTTGGACTCTGTTGAATAGCTAGAGCGGGCTCTCAGACCTTAGATTCTTGGAGCCAGTCTTCCGAAAATAGAAGTGGACAGTTTCGATGGTTTCCCGAAGAACTTCTTCACCTTTGTCAGAAGTTTTGAGGGTTACGTGGCAGGTAAGTTAGCTGATGAAGGATCAAAGCTTTCATATTTATTGCATTATTGTCGTGGCAGGGCGAAAGAGGCGATTAATCATTGCACGCTCTTGCCAAAGGAGGTAGGTTTTGTAAAGGCAGTGAGAATTTTGCACCAACAGTTTGGCCGACGACATGATATTATGCAGGCGGTAAGTAAAGAAGTTTTCATGGGCCTCAAATTAGTACCTGGCGATGTTGATGGTTTGTGTGGACTAGCCAGTCAGATGAAGGGCTGTCAGGCGATATTGACGCAGCTAGATTACGGAGCAGAACTAAACTGCTCAACCAATCTTATTAAAGCAGTTGAGCGATTGTCTCACCTTTTACAAGAAAGGTGGGCAGAAGTTGCTGAGAGCATATCTGAGTGCGGAAGGGAAGCTAATTTGAGCGACCTATTTCATTTTGTGGAGAAAAGGGTGGCAGTCAGCGCTAGTGAGTGTGGCCAGTTGGCCGCTCGCGTTGAAAATAAGTCAAGTTACCCAACGTCCTCTGGACCCTCTGGAGTCAAATACTCGAGGTGCAACGTTGGAATAAGTGTACCTTATGAGAGAGTGAACTTGCAGTACCCGGCTTGTAAGGGCAACCATGACATATCTGATTGTAGTTGGTTTAGCAGTAAATCTTTGGATCAACGCAGGGCAAAGTTGAAGAACATAGGAAGCTGTTTTGTTCGCTTGAAAGCGAACCATGTGGCGAGGTCTTGTAGGGTATAGATACGGTGTGGGATACCGGGTTGTGGTCGACGCCATCATACATTGGTCCATGAAGACCAGGATGAACAATGTAAGGAGAAGGCAAAGCTGTCCTCGTGCTGTGCGACATCCAGTCGAAACGGCGTGTGCCTAGGATTTGTCCCGCTAAGGTTGGTTGGCCCAGAGGCGTCAGTGACAACGTATGCCTTTTTGGATAACCGGTTTGATACTACGTTGCTCGATGAATCTTTAGCAAGAGCAATCGGTTTGCAGGGACGGCCCTGTCAGATGGTGTTCCGTACTCTACACGGAACTCGTGCAACATCATGCAGTAAAGTGTCAGTTGAGTTGCAATCCTTGGATCAGGTGCACTCTGTCACAGCTGGTTCAGTTTATACTGTGAAACAGTTGCCACTGACGCGGGCTGGCGTCGTCCAACAATCTGAGGTAGATAAATGGGCTCGCATAAGGGACCTTTCGTTTGATAAGTTTACTGAAAACGGTGTAGGGATCCTAATAGGATGCGACGTCCCTGAAGCACACTGGGTACTGTAACAGAGGCTGGGAACTGGCAGTGAGCCCTATGCAGGTAAAACCATTTTTGGCTGAAGTCTCCGAGGTCCGTGTCATGTCATATCCTGGAATGAGCATCGTGTAAACCTCGTCGAATTACGTCAGGTCTCGTTGAATGATTTGATCCGAAGGACGTGTGAGTTAGATTCCACCAACGGAAGCACTTCGGAGGACGAAGAGCGTCCTGCGGAGGACAAACAAGCATCAACTATAACTGAAAGCAGTGTAATATTTAAGGGCGGTCACTATGAAACAGGCATGCCGTGGAGACAACATAGTCGGGTGTTGCACAATAATAAAGGGATGCCTGGGAAACGCCTTGCTGCGTTGAAGCGAGTGTTGACTCGAGATCCAAAGCTAAACGCTGGCTATTCCGCCTTGATACTGGATCACATCAGGAAGGAATATATAAAAAGAGTGCAACAATTACAACAAGGAGATGGTACTGGCCACTCCATCCTGTACTTAACCCGAATAAACCCGGTAAGATACGCGTAATCTCTGATGGTGCGGCTGAACACTGAGGTGCGTCCCTCAACAACCCCCTACTCCAAGGTTCGGATTTGAATAACAGTTCGTTAGGAGTACTCGTGCGTTTTCTCAAATACCCGGTGGCAGTCTCCGCTGACATTGAGGAGACGTTCCTGCAGGTGAGAGTACCATGTTGAGATCGGTGTGCATTAAGTTTTCTCTAGTGGCGTTCTGATTCGTTCGAAGTACCGTCGGATACGGACAAGTGGCATGTCTACCCCTTTGGAGCGACATCTTCGCCACTGTGTGCTAGTTTCGCATCACAGAATGTAGGTGGGATTAGTCAGCAGCATTTTCTATCCAAAATTGCTATCGTAGTGAAAGAGAAGCTCTACGTGGATGACTGTCTAGTGTCATTCGACTCAATATCCGGGACCAGGGCTGTAGTAGATGAACTTCGAGCGATGCTGCAGCTGTGTGGTTTTAGACTCACCAAGTGGGCCTCTAAGTGTAGTGAGGCTATTGAACATTTAACCGATGAAAAGAAATCGTTTGGCACCCGAAATGTTCGACTCCATAGCTGTCAATACCAACGAGCTCTGAGCGTGTGGTGGCATGTGGCAGACGACTGCCTCCGGATTCAGATCAACCTCACTCACACCGGTAACACGAAGAAAGGAATATTACGTTGTGTGGCTCCGTTATACGATCCCTTGAGAACAGCGGCAATAATGTTACTGCCGGCTCGCAGGTCGCTTTAAGACATTTGTCACCAAGGTATCAGTCGGGACCCCGATATATAAAAGTATGATTGGGCACGCTCGGAAGGTTGGCTGAACGATATCGAATCCATGGACAGCGTGGTATTGCCCAGATGCATGGTTCATGGACTTTCCTCTGCAAACCTTGTCGAATTTCATATATTCCGTGATGCGTCTGAAGTCGGTTACGGAACAGTGGGCTATCTAAGGGTGGTAGTCCCGACTAGCAATATTCTATTTGGCTTCCTGATGGATAAACTTAGAATGACCCCAAAGACGGCAGTTACGATACCAAGGTTGGAGCTCACGGCAGCCGTTCTGTTGTCCAAACTGAAGAATTTCCTCATTCGTGAGTTGCGAATTCCAATAAGTAATGTACTGTGGACAGATTTCACAGTAATTTTGCACTGCTTACAGATCACACCTAAATGTTTGAAGGCTTCGCGCGACCTTCAGGTGGGCGATGTAAGTTCTCATCAGGAAGGGGCTTCTAGGGGTGTTTGGTCTTATCACCGAGGTACTTCCTGATAATGACGGACACGGACATCAGGCGTCAGTAAGAACTGCAGATAGTACTGTCAGACGGGACATCAGATCGCTTTGTTTCTAGAAGCGCCGCAGAGCAACATCAGGTCGCTACGGATGAGACACAAAGTACGGATCCCTCCACTGAACCGGTTGATCGCTGCTGTTCCTACTGTCACCTCGAGTCTGGAAAACCAGCTGGTTTTCGGGGCCCAATGTTGATTTTGTTAAGGTCTGTTGCATTATTTTTGAGATCGCTGTGCTTTGCTTGATCAGTGTTGAAGGGTGGCCATATCTTTCCTTAATTTTCCCTAAGAATAAAAAGTATTGACCATTTTCCTTCTTACATCGGCTACTGTAACCGTTTCCCTTACTCTCATTCAGTCAGAGCCTTGTGCATTTTTAAATGTCGAAATAGGACATTCTTCTTCCGTATTATTTCTTGAGTTGCTTATAATTCTTATCATTTCTGGATGCGTGAACAGTCATTTTGCTCTAACCCAACCAATTACCATTTGTTCGAGTGAATTCAGTTCCGTTCTATCGTCCTCCATTACTGAGTGGTGCCTAGTTGTCAGACTTGTTGTACAGGCACATTCTTTATTCAATTTCTTAGGATATTTCACATTCGATGTGAGATATTTAGTTTTCATGTATATTGATTCAATTAGTGCCGTATCAAGCCCAGTTTTTACGAGCGCTTTTTCATTAACCGTTTCGAAGATAGATTATCTTCTTTGCCGTTTGAAATTGAGATAGGCATATTTGGATCAACAGATTACGCGTAACTCGTTGTGAACTTGAATCGTTAGCGAACGATTCAATACCCCTCCCTGTGAAGATTAAGAAAATCTTTAGAAAGGAAGACGTAGAAGAAGAACGAATTCAGGCAGGATTAGCGGAAACATTAGAAGAGGTTTTGCGATCATCACTAATGCGGATCATTCGGGGATCAGCGGTCAACTGCTTGAGATATCGAGCAGGACAATCTTCTACAGACAGAGGTATGACAGGCATGCCTAATGGTACGGTCCTCCTCGAGAAGCTCCATGTGACTGCCAATCAGGAGAACGCATCCGTGCATCAAAGTTGATCCGTTCGGCCATGGTAAGTTTGAATGGATAACATACAATCAACTGGCGAGCATACTTTTTCTTTACGAAAGCAGATATATCGATCGCTAATAATCCCGGACGTCTAGCGGTTGTTCAAGTAAGGCTTGAATTACTTGCAGCGTCTGTCGATAGGCTGAATCTAGAAATAGTCGCACCGGTAAAGCAGCGAACATCTACAAATTCTGAACTCGCAGAAGAACCACTTGGGATCCAAAAGGAAAGTTTGTCGTAGTGGCGGGTTCCGTATTAATCAGGTGGTAGAGTACAAAAAAATTAGTATAATCTAAACTAAGCATAACAACGAACCTCGATGTTTAATTCGCTAAATATACAACTTCCGAGACTAACGGTTTACGTGAATATGGCCAAATGCAACAGCCGCGAAATGGTGGAGAGACGAAGCGCAAATCAAACCAGAATGCATATAAACAAAGGCCAACAGTGGGAAGTGAGGCAGAAAACCTATTCGAAAATAAGTTTACACGAGTGAACATTATCAGGAGTTATAAGTACATTGAGATTTACTATTGTGATAGAAAGGATGGCAATTACATGTTTCACGAGATTCCGCCTGAAGGTCGTTCAAACAGGAAAATGTAACTTAAATTGCTGATGTGTTGTTGGCGCCACTTATGTTTCCGAGTGTGTAAGTCATGTGCATGTTCTGAAACCTACCGGCAGGAAGTAAATACTCTCTTGGATAGACCGCTAACATGTGAGTTTTGATATATTCTGAATGTTTATTGACGGAGTATATCATTAAACATGGACTGTGCTCATTTTGCTGCAGGAAGAACGTTTTAATGTGCTAAACATTTTTATCAGAGACGTTAAGGAAGTGCGATATTTCGAAGGAAAAATGCGTTGGTGAGATAGCTGAAATTTAGACTCGTTAATTTAAAAAGTTTTATCAGCAAAAGAATGAAGAACGTGCACAATATAAATTTTACAATATTTTTCTGAGTATTGTGCATTCAATAATCCATTAAGCTGTTGATGACAGCTGACTTTCATGTGAAGTTGTATAATCAATACCACGTGAAACTGGGAACACCCCGTATTTAGCGACATCGTGGGCAAGTAGATACGACTGCAGTAGGTGATTTTCCGGCACAATGTGAGCTTTATTCTGTGTGGTCTGATTACCATAATTATTGCTCACTGTATTCGAGCATAAGCTGGTTTGGCAATACGGTAGCCAGAAATTGGGTGAAATAATGAGGTATTTTGTACGACATAATATGTTGAAACTTACAGGTCTATATTCGAGCTCACTGACGTCTATGCTAGACAGTCAGCCTACCTGCACCCTATATTCACAGCGAAAATAAAATGGAAGTGTTGGAACTCATTTATTACAAGCACATCACTATGTGCAACATTCCAAGTGGTTTTCTGCAGCCTTGTTCCTTTCCGTTCTGCTTCAGTAGAAGTGCTCTTCGTGTTGTGTGTTCTTTTCTAAAAGTAAGCTTTAGGTAACTTCAGAGGCGTGGCATGGCTCACCAGAAACAATGATTCCCGTGACATCACTTGGTACTACTTTCACTTGGACTCGTTTGCGCGGGTGTACAACACGGAACTCATCGCCCGACGTCATTGGGTCAACAGTGGTTAAAGGTGGTTGGCGGAGTCTTTTTTCAGTTTAAACGTCGGAGGCAATGAAATGTTTGAGTTGAAGGCAACTGAAACCAAATATTTCATGAAATAACAACGTAACTGGTGAGGGGGTTTGCAGTTGTCCATTGCAGAAAGGGCAATGCGATAAATCAGTATTGTTCATACATTCTGAGTAAAAAATTAGTCGGTCGCTGTCGCGTCTGTAACCATTCATTTTAACAGGATCACCACAATATCCGCAGGGCACCCCCATGTTAACATTCTTCTCCCATCATGGCTGCTGCGCGCTGCATGGTGGAACAGGAGGAAAGTCAGTCTGTGATAAGGCCGTCTTAGCTTTCGCGATGGACTGGTGCATGAAAGCTATAGTAGCCTTGAAAATTCGGCTGCAGCTTCACCAACCCCCAATGCAGCAGTTTATAATCCGGTTTATATGGATTGGTAACAGCAACGGTTGCCTCTCTGCGAAACATGCTGCTTTTAGGCAAATTGTATCCCGCAAGCCACCGTCGATGAATTGTGAAGCAGCCTAAAAAATGCGGTTTTCGTTAACAACTCACTGTATTGATAGAAATCCTTTTTGAAGACGGACAGCATGTGAAGGCATGGTAACCACATGGACCGGTAGAAGTTGCACTCACACGTGTCATCATTGATGTTCACAGTGGACTTTGCACCCTCCCGGCTCACTCGAAACTAAAAATTGGTATTACATAGGGTGGGGTTACCTTGAACTCGTCTTGTTGTTCACAATGTAATAGGGGAGCACGACTTCTGAAATGCTTCAACACCAAATGACTGGCGAACGTCGTCAGCAGAGACAGTATATTTTTGACGTACACGTCGACGCTAACCACCTCACGGCGGTCACAACCATAGGTGCACCGCATATCAAACTCCCGCATTAGCCACTCGCTGTGAGACCAAATTTTACTGATGGCCGTGGCTAAATGGTTCCGTGGATGACTGAGCTTCTTAATTCGCCCATTGGCATTCTTCAGACGATTGTTTGTTCGGTTTCCGAAGTAAACAACGTCTGATTGTGCATGGATGGCCCACTTGGGCTTTATATAGAGCCAATTGCACATTAGGTAGTTCATAAACTTGGGGTCCGTACGTCTGATTAACGCAATATCTTGGTTGAACCTTAAACGTAAATAAACAAACGTTTGCACCCACTCTTCTAAGTTATCCATAATTGTCATACGATGAAACAAATAGCGACTTCTAAATGTGTTGATCTAAATGGAGATTACTGGATTAGCAACACCAATTTACGTGTTTCCTAACGCCATCTCAAACATGAAAATAACATAACACTATGTCGCACCCAAACACGATTCGTGCTGCTCGCATTCGCGCCGCCATTATGTCCATCAAAAACGTCCTAACAGGTATGTGATCCACCATCACATCACGAAATAACTCAAGCAAACGACGGAGGGAAGCGTACTTCTCACTCCAAACGTAACCATACATCACGGGTCTTCCATGGCCCATCCCGTCTGTGACAAGAAATTGATATAGCTTCAAGCTACAACCGCTTATGTGAACTGATATAGGACCCACTTGTGGCGGTTGGTTCCATGCGTGGCATCGACGTTGACCACATCGGGGAAACGTCTGAATAACTGTACTTGCTCCTTCTGCGCGAAGCATATGTGCATGTATCTATTATCATCGTCTTTGAGGACACGCAGTACGCCGCTTTTCTCTACGTGATCGAGAATTCGGGGTAGGTTTTCTGCAACATCAATGTACATAAACCAACTTACTTATTGTCGGAGGTTTTAAAGGATGACGGATGTTGCAAATATCCATTGTCGTTATATACTTGCCATAGACATCCGCAGCATGCTGCTTTAACTCCGCAGTTAGAGTATTGTACTCGAACAAATACCTAGAGTCTCTCACTTCACTTGCAGTGAGTCGGCGATTTGTTGGGTGTGCTTCGTACAGCAGGACAGTTAGGTCATGGTTGTGGTCCTCCTAGCGACGTTAAAGCGTGATTGACAGCATGTATCACGAGAACTGAGCAATTGAAAGTGAGTGAAGTCAACTCACTATACACGCTATAATCCACGGCTTTGGCTACTACGTCGCTTGTACTTGGTACATCTGTACGCCATCTACCACGTAACCTAAGTAGTACCTCACACTCACATTATCATAATTCAGACGTGCATTGCATCATTTCTTGCTTGAACCAAGCACGTACAAACACTGCATTTCTTCACATTTTTCTCCAAACAACTTCGGAATTCTTGGAAGCTAGAAAATTCCCAATCTTCAAATAGATCTTTGAATCCCTGAAGATAATCTACCACCTAAAATGAAAGTGAAAAACAATTAATCATTTATCAGCATAGAACGATTAACTATTAATGGAACATAAACAAATACTCAGCATGAAAATGCATAAGTGCTATCCCGACACCCACCATTATTATTTTCAATCTGCGCGAGAAATGAAGAACAAACCCAATAACGGTGGGTTAAAACAAGCCTATCAAAGCTCGTCATCATTTTTGTCTCAGAAACTGGTGATCTTCAACTTCTTATACGATACCATCGAAACATTGCCAGATATTCACGGATCCTCATGAATTCACTGTTTTACGACAGATTTTACTCCCTACCGATAATTTTGAGCTGTGCATGTCTTACTGGGCCTTTGGTTCACGCCTGTTTCTATTTTCTCCTTTCACAGGATTACCGTCGGAACTCTCGTTTAAGAAGACCGCTGTCCTCGGGTGTGTCCACGTTGCTCAAAGTTGCTTTATGGGTTTAACTGACACACAAAACTAGAACGTCTGTCTTGCCTGTTAGAAAAACGGTTAATTTGGCTCAAATCCCCGTTTTTGAAATATTTTGGAGAACTGTGAAATCAGAATTTCAGGCAAAGTGCCTGTAAAGGGGTTGGATTGGACAAACGCATCGATACGAAGTCAACCAGGGATTCGCGGAAGACAACGGTCAATCAGTTTCGACAAAGCGAGCAGACTGGTATGTCGGCGTGGGAACCAATCAGGACGGCACGCTGCTCCAGCGTCGGATTTTGCTATAACGAGTGTCGGATCAAAACAAGTTGTT
>JTDE01008447.1:22568-45498 GCA_014338405.1 Paragonimus skrjabini miyazakii | reverse complement strand
TTTTATTACAGACAATCTGCTTGAGATGGTGGACCGTTTCATATGCCTGGATAGCACCATCTCGTCGGCATATTATTATTGCTGATGAAATGTCGAAGTCACATGTTATCTTTGTCAGTCTATGCTATCCCCATCATCGAAATGACTTCGTGTTTTTCGCTGAGGGGAATGGTATATAATGTCCATTTGTGATATACTTTGTTCTACGAGTAATAATCGTAACCTGTTCGTGATGCAGATATCCACAGACGGTCATTATATCCGCCGCTCAGCCCAGATTGGATGGGATGGTGGAGCGAATAGCGCGGTAGCTCACCAGCTACAACTTGCGGTATGCCTGCATCCACATCATTTACAGGTCTTTAGTTTAGTCCAATTTTATCCGTTTTGCACTTTCCACAAATTTGTTCTAGTGTTATTTACGCCGTTGCAGTGAACAGTGACTTGAGGCACTATCGTCAGACCAGGCTCACCGTCGTTATGAACGAATGGATAAGATTAGTCTTGGGACCGCTTTTAATTTCGTTTATCAGATCACTCACTTTGTGCAATTGTCTTTCAATCTAAGGTTTTCCGATAGCTTTTGGTTCATATCGCGTGTTTTGTTTAAGAACCTGACTACTGTGTTGAAGTCAAATTAAAAACCATTTCGATGGTTTATTGATTCATCATCAGCCTTTCAAATATGTTCATTACGGCAATTTGAATAGTGATATTCAGCCGAGCGTGTTTTCGGCAATTCGTCCTCAAGTTCATACATGTACGTAAAGGGGCGATGGAGCTTGATCAAAATGCCAGCCGGACTGATTACGGAGAAACTAGGTTACTGGCTACTCGGTTGGTGGGGGTCTCATTGGCCTGTTATGTTACGCTCGTTCATTGGCTGAACCGCTCAGGTTGGCCATCGATCCGGTCGAGTTGAGACCAGGGTAGTCGCATCATATGATGAAACCGCTTTTGGCAGCATTACTGGGTCAAACAGCCTGGCTTCGATAATTTCGGCAGTACAGTGTTCTCATTCAGTCAGCCTTTTGTAGATTACTTAGTACGCTGTAGGCCACTCGAAAAGTTTGACTATTATGTTCGCCTTTGATCAGGTAATCGAGAATAGTGCTGTCCACGGATTCTGTTTCACTTTGCCCCAACCAGTATTTCGTTCTCGTTACTTTGGATGATTTACGTTCGTGAGAACAGTAGGTCGAAGACAGAAATGCAAGGAACTCGAATTGGACGTTGTGTGATAAGCCGTGTTGATGTTTTAAACTGTAAGATGTTGGCACTGTTTCTTGCAAATCGTAAGTTAATTGGGAATAACTGTGCATGTAGAACAGCATTGTTCAGCGGGATGAAAGGGCGGTATAAACCGTCAGTTTACTCAATTCGAATCCCAACTGAGGGTCAACTATGTATAGTATAAACTGTATTGCATAAACTAGAGAAATTAGTTCATCATCTCTTTAATCGGTAAGGCTTGCAAGTTGAACTCCACTCACATATGCCGGTTTTGGTCGAACTACACTTCGAACAGAAATACTGGAATGTTTCTCTCACTGCTTAGGTCCCACATTTTTGTCCAGTAGATTGACGGTCGTCGTGCTTATGAAGCACACTCGTTGATCGTACTACTTCACTGACTTTACGTGACAATATCATTGAATCATTACGTTTGAACGTCCTCTCTCAGGATCGTGTTGCACACTCATCTGTTGGCGATGTCGTCATACACCAGTTCGTGCTGTATAATCTGTCAACTTACCAACTTTCGTGGCTCATATACTGACGACTCAACTGGAATTATCGTCCAGTTAGCTGGTACATCTGTCCGATCACAGTCCTGACTTCGGTAATCGGGAATGGCTCGCCAAAGTGCTACTTATTGCATGCAGCCGTAAACAGCGTTAGTTATTTGAGTGATGAATAACGAAGTACGAATTCACGTGCGTCCAAATGCGGCCAGCTGAAAGTACAAGCTGTGTCCTTTCCTATCAGGTCCAAGCCGTCTTATGTGCGCTGACTGATGGCTACCGTTTATTTCATGTACGACTGCATGTGTAGTTTGAGGTGGCTGAGTGCTAGAAGCCATCCTGTCCGCTTTTGTCCTACAGTATATGCTTAAAATTTGTCAAACGTTCATTTATGATGTGAATGTATTAAATGCTAATCCAGAAAATATCACATGATTTACGTCTCATAAAGTTATTCAACGTCCTTTAGAGAAACCACTTGTTCCTGCTTTATGACGGACACGTTGCTTGTGTGGTACATACTAATGCGTATTCGGTACTGGAAGTTTTAACTATTGGTGTCACTTTGTCTCAGCTCCCTTTGCCAACAGATATGTCATCTCTGATTATCTTTCGACATGTTAGCGAACTTCTGGGAACGAATCCCTTATTAAAGATATTGGGGTAAAGTCATACACAGACGATTAGTCTGACGCGCTGCATTTTTTTGCATCTAACCATACAAATTGCCCTGATAACATCTAACGTGGAATTGTTATTCCAATTTTCGACTACTCATTAGTAGTACGTGTTTCAAAATTTATTCCCAACGTTGAATTGGCCATACTCCGGAATAGACGTCCGGAATGACTGTAAAATTAGCGTCTTGCAATAGCCGTGCAACGCACGGTATTTGCGTAAGTGGTGGACAGGTGTTAGGATAGTCGAACAACTTTTATAATTAAGGAACTAGTAAACATAAGTTTCTAATCAACTTAGATCGCATTGACACCGCGCACGGTGGGAATCGAAGGAGTCAGGAAGTGCTACAGCTAAGCACAACAACTCGCATGCCTTCTTGCTGCTATAGTGACCGGTTTAGTGGTTGCATGCGTAGACCACCATTCTGACACTTGGTCAAAACAACTGTTCATCTGTCGGCTGATGGTCATAAGCACTTGCTTCTCAAATCCCTCTCAATCCTTTTCGGAGCTGTGGTGGATGGTTGTTCGTCTAAAGATCAACAACAAACAACTGATTGATTTCAGCCTTTGGAAAACAGAAAAGTAGCAGTGTCAGGGAAGTTGCCAGTTCCCCGAAAATATTGTGTAACAACAAGACAAAGTACACTGTCAGCGACCTTCACCGTGGCTATAGTCGTGTACTTCTCCGGTCTCCACGATCGTCCTCAACCGTCGTGACAACGGTTGCTATCATCCTGACTGCACGCCTAGACTGAAGTGTCTGGGCTTTTGTTTGGTCTACTCCTTTTCGCTTTGGTTTTTTGCTAGTCACAAACCTTATAAATACGAACGGGTTTGTGACCAGGTTTTCTTCGGGCTGAGCGACATAAAGAAGCTCTGTTTGAGGGCCAGTCTTTTTCCTGTGTTCATGAGTTGGATGGGAAGACACTAGCTGACTGCGCATACTCCGTACTCCGTTGTTCATTACGGTTATCCGTCTTGCTGTTATCCGCCGTTTCATTGATGTTTATTCCGTTCACCCGCCCGTAGACCACAGACTCAGTCACAACAAGCAGCCAGCGCAAATAGCCAATGCGTACGATTTAGACTTTGTAGCGTTTGCGTACTACACTGAGTTGTCTCTTTTGTGACTACAACAAACTCTTGCTGATGCTTAACTGAGAACAAACTGTTCCATTAGACTGTTTTAAGCTGTTGAATATTTCCAGGGAATTTGTGCATTCACATACAAGTTCACGCAGTTTACTTCTCCTTTTGTAAATATGCCTAATTTTTGTTACAGATTTACCCCTCTGAGTTTGGTATTAAACGTCTTGCGGAGGAAGCAATCAAAGGTCCACCAGAACTGGTTGATAATTTATCTGATAAAGAACGGGAAGAAAAGGAATCAGTAAACAATCACAGAATCACTCAAACAGATTCAACTAAAAACGAACACAACGTGCCATTGAATCCGGTTGAAGTCGATGACAAGGCAGGCTGGCGCAAAGCTTCTGTGAGTGTGAAACGTCGAATTAGGCAATATCAGCTGGCACGGTTGAAGTATTTCTACGCAATCATTGAATTCGACAGCCCCGAGACAGCTGAAGCCGTATATGATGCTTGCGACGGTCTGGAATATGAGAGCTCTGGATGTCGTTTCGATCTACGTTTTGTGAATGATGATGAAGTGTTTTCGGTACGTACACACGTTTGTTGTTCTGTCTGTTGTGATGAATTCTACTGTGGGCAATAATTTGTGCTCTGTACAGACATGTAGACTGCAGTTGGGCCAGAGATGTGCACTATTGGTGATGAGCTCTAACAAGAACGAAACTCGAAGTTGATTGTCCGAAACTTGTTGTGTATCGTTCAAGTTTTGGCGATTGAAATTCACAATTGCTTATTAATGAACGGCTTACACAGTTGATCGCTTGTTTCGAATTCAAGTGGCGTTGCTAGCCAACTCATTTTATAGTAAATACATCTCTCTACTAGTTTGTTTCGCACAATCACATATAGCATACATACATGCAGCATCTCCTTACAACATTCAAAACAAACTCATCTCTTTTGTCCCCACTTCCACATTCCGTTAGTCTGCTTTGAGTCGAACATCGGTCAGTTGTCAACATCACTTGCATTAATGAAGGTCATCTGCATTTGCTATTTAAAGCAATGCTCAATTTGGTAGCAGTCATACTAAAGCCAAGAGGTTGATGGCTTACTTCCCCTAGCTGTTGCGCTTCCTTTCGCTTATAGACTGAAATCGATCAGCCGATTTGTTGGTCTGTAAGTCTATAAACAAAAACGCAATAGCTAAGGAAAGTAATTCACATACCTTCCTGCAACTCCGGTGGTTGTGACCTCGTGGTCTAGTGGATAAGTGTCTGGACAACAATTTGCCGTTTGTTCGCGGGTCGTGGGTTTGACTCTCCAGCATGCGTGATGATGTTGATACCCAACTTGGTCGCGGCAGCTGTCCACCACTTGACTAGTGCTCATTGGAACCAACTGTTTGCTGCAGATTGATGACTAACATCGGAACGGGAGTTGTCGAACCGTGAGAGCAAGTCGTGACGACAAACCTGACAGAATTTAAGGTGTGAACATTTGTTCGTCCTAAACACATATACATATGGGACCAAAGCCTTAAACTGGAAACAAGGATAAGGACCATTGGGACACATTGATATCTCGATTCGCCTGTCCGTATGATTCGACTTCACATTACGCCGCGCACGTCTAATGCCTCATTTCTTTTTATCACTCTCCATCAAGTACGATTCATTTCACCTTCTCTACGTAAACTTAATCAGACGGTCTGACGGCTATACATACCAACGTGGAGCAGACACTACTTTCTCGGAAGCTTTGTACCATTCGACTAAAAAATGTCACCTCAGTAATAGATGAGAAGAATTTTGCTCGGACGACGTTATTCATAGCGCATTAGATGTTCTACCCGACATACTTCAGGAAAATGCTTATGCAGAGTAATTTGTTTTTAAAAATATGGCACCTAAGACGGTTAAATGCTTAATGGTGGCTGTAGTGATCGAGTCGTTCAGTCAGAGCTCAGTAGTCGCCTGTTGTAGTATACTCATTGAGAAGAAGAACCAGAGTTCGCCAACATTGTTTATCGGGAACATGTAGCACTACTACAAGAGTAAAAAAAGGTTAAGAAACAGTAAGGCGCACTATACTACGGTTCAGTCAATTGGTTTGTCTTCACTTAGGGTCTCTTCTTCAGAGACTGCGCAGACCTAGGGCTAACGCGCATTCCTTCCGTTTTGGTATCACATTACACTATACAGTGCGGTTTGTCGGACATATTTGACAGGCACGCTTCGCTCCTGATTCACTGCTTCCCTCTTTATGCCTGTTCATCTAAATGACGCATTGGCTGTCCACACTCACAGCAATCTCGTCTGTCTACTGTTATAATACAGAGTACTTTGACCTACGATGAACAATTTGTGCGAAAGGACAAGAAGGCGCCATCAGGTCTAGTTAGGAACTGGAGTATGGAAGATCGATAACGAGCGCAATGATTAGTCGTCTGGCTTACCGGAACCTCACAGTTACTCGACTAGTATCGTCTATCAAATCCCCACCAGCCGGCTGGAGTCTGCCCAACATCTCTGTCTCACCACAGACAAAGCGATGGTATTTTACTCAGCTTAAAGTTGTGTTCTCTGAAGAAGCTCTTTCACGCCCGTAACCTCCGGTGGACAGCGTTCAATGCACCATTCTCCCCATTGACCAACCACTATTAGTGATATAAGCCAATTTCTAGTTAGTCAATGAAATCTATACGTTGTTTTACTGGACTTTTCAGATAATTGAATTTTTCACCTATTATTGTGTATTGTTCTGACGATGAGATTTTGAAAACCTTTCATTGTTTGTGACAATATTTCCAGACACTCAGGTGTGACTTGGTCTCGATTTCCTCAATTCAGACCTGGAAACAAATGACGTCACACATGTCCAACTGAAACCCATCGGGATTGGTGTACTATTCGCTAGACTCAGGGAACAAAACTGTGTTAAACCATGTTCACTTTTCAGGTCATCTGAATAGGTTCTGGACTAGATTTCTGCGTCGAAGTGGCTGTGAATTTAGCCTGCCAAAACAAAATTAGTGATTACCCGTTTTCTGCATTTTAGTGCGTCACTATGCAGTCAGTGCGTCAACAAACTAGGTTTGGTCGAACACTACTGTTACTTCTTTTCCGGGCAGTAGGTCACTTTTCAGCTCTCAACGTGTTTTGTGTGTGTTGTGTTTTCAAAGAAGCCGCCTATTGCAAACAATTTTAATGTATTCTAAAACTTAGTTGTTTATTCAAGGGCTGTTTATTCTGGGGGGAGGAATTTTGACGCAAACCTGTTCGACTTACCGGCTGTTCAAACCCTTACACAAGAAGCACTCTAACAGCAGACCAATCCGAAAACGTTGTAAGAGTAGTCATTTTGGACAAACGTCTGTATTGTTTTGTCCTCCGCTCTAATATTGGGTCAATCGGATTACAGCTTATGACATTAGACGCATCACTGCTGTTGAAACAATGTTAGAATATGATTTTGTTACACCAATGTGACTTTATACACCCGTATTCTTGTACCGTGAATGTGAAATGCTCACTACAACCAACCCGAACTCTTCTGCTCATTAATTATTTGAGAGGTCCGGATTCAAGTACGATTCCTAGGGTTATTCAATGTCCATAATTATGAGTATTACGGAAGCGCTCCACTATCATTTGTCTATAGACAGTCTATTCTCAGTGACCAATTTTAATTCGGTCAGTTGGCAATGAAAGGCTCATGCACGAACCATGCTCATAATGATTGAAATAATTTACTAGGGAATGAAGAGATGAGATGAAAGTGGTAGTGTTTTTAAGCGACTTTTTCTAGCTTTGCATATCTTTTTAGGGATAGGCTTTGGGAAGCTTGTCTCTACTTACCAGAACGTTTTCCGGCTGCTAACATACATTTCATGCTTTGAAATCAAATATACTGAACGTTCCTGCTTGGATTAGTGTACGGTTCACACTTAGTGACAGCTTTTTCAGTTGGTTTTTAGCTCTCTGTCTCCCCATAGGGCTTTCATTTTTTGGTGTTCATTCTGTCGTTTTCTCAGGTTCCCCTCGAGCACGCTCATCTGGTAAGCGAATGTCGCGAGATCAACAAAGCCAAATATGCTCCCAGGTCGTTTGAGACCGCTGCTCTGCACTCGACTCGCATCGGAATCAGTTGGGACAAGACCCCGGATGAGCGAATCGATTGGCTTCGTGACCAGTTCAAACCGGAAGCTGATCCACATGTCACACTAACCGAAGATAGGCAGAAGGTTGTCCACTTTTAATAATTCTAGTAACTTAATGTCTAGAATGACTTAGTTCCTTCAATATCAACTTTCTAGTGTACAAGGTTCACCTTATGTATTTCCTCTCATTGGAAAGTGATGGACAGTTGGTACTGACTTTACTAAAGCCGTTTCATTTAAACATCCAAGGTCGATCATAGTGTTCTGTCGCAAAGGTGCACTGTTTGTGCAACGTTGAACCTCTTCATAACAGTTCAATCTAGAGTCGCTTGAGATATTCCATGTTCCTCTGACCAATCTCGCGAATGCGGTTTGCTAAGTGAGTTATCCTGCTGGTGGTCCGCTGTAGGAACACATATCCTCAAATGAAAAACAAAAATGATAAACCCTCTCTTGTTTATCAAGAAGACACCTAAACTGTCAAACTTTTAAAACCTTCCTCAACTATACTTTGGTAACAAATACTAATTTATCTAGGTATTAAATAATGAACGCAAAACAAGTTGGGACTTTGTCTCTGCGTTTTCATTGATCGTGCTATAGTGTTTTTATGACCTTAGCGAATATACTGTAAAAGTCGATTGACCTGTCTTGATTAGTTTATGTCATCAGAAACGTGTGTGTGTGTGTGTTAAATGTACTTTTTAGTCAAATTCATTCGCTTAGGTACCAGTTGTTTATCGCATTAAAAAAAAAGAATTTGTCCGTCTTTTTGTTCCCCTTTTACTTACTGAGTACCCAACTATCATAGTGTTTATCTTCTTACTGTGGTTCGTAATATTTCAAAGACGGACAATCCAAGTGATTTTCCCACTCGTAACTTACAATTGTCCTCTTGACATAATGTGCTCTTGTTTTTACTTTCTGAGATAAGTAATCAGCCAGTTCCCATTGTTCACCACTGCATGTAAGGCACCAGGGAGTGTTTCAGTTATTAACTGGATGTACCAATCTACAACGAACTGTTGTGTTGGAACTGGAGTCTGGACTCTATCAAAATGTGTCATATAATGCATCTTTGTGGACATAGGGAGATGTGATCGCCATCAGTACTGGCTACCTACCGTATTCAAATTAGGGGGTGTTTTGGGTACTCCTTGTACTTTGGAGTGGTTCTTTCGTTTTTATTTTGAATTAACCAGCTCGAATACGTCCAACTTCGTCTGAATCGTCCAAAATTAGATAGGTTTTAATTTACTGACTGGACTGGACAACTGCACGTCGCATAGCTAATTGTGCTATGAAGACACTATCTTCTCAGTTTCATCGTGTTAACCTATGTACCTCATGAAAGTCACTCATGTCAATAAATCATAGTATCATGAATGTTGTGAGTGTTTACGAGCTTGTGCAAGTTCTCGATTGGATAACACGTTATTCTATAAAAATGCGTAAATTTATATAGTCTGCCAAAATTACGATGACGGGCTTTGACTCGACATCTTGAATATTTCTGCAAACGCCTCTGCGAACCACTTTCTCGTAGAGCCACAGTATAGAAAAATGTTCGATGATAAAATCCGAGACGAAAGGCACAAATAATTCAACGCGCTTGCGAGTGAAAAAGTGCCAAGTTGAACACACCCGGAATACAACATCTCTCTCTAAACTTTCTATATTTACTCTTTTTCTGACCAGTTTTCGTTGTCTTTTACCCGTGGAACTTGCTTTACGAGTGAGCGGTTTAACTCTGCCCGCTGTTTCAACATTGAGTTTCTGTCTCTCGTAAAATATCTCATCCTGATCGATAGTTAATCTAAGGACTTCTGCAGGAGTTCTCGACAACCCGCTAATTCCTAACCTGTATGCTTCCAAATTGACCACACAACAGCGACCACTGTATGGTGTATGACGCCCTGGTGTGAAGCATAATTCAATATGTTGTGCACATGGGCATCTCATACCATGTAATTGTCCATCTCTTAGGGCTATCCTTACAATTACGTTCCACTTTCGATGTACCACTCATGCTTCCTTCCTTGTTAAATACCAGCTTGAGAAATACTTGGCCTTGTCCTCAAGCGGTGCCAGTACAGCTGCCAGCTCGGACGTGGATGAGCCACCTCCAGCACCCACTGTTCCTCGGATTAGACGTCATCGACCGAAGAAGCTTCCCCCAGCCGAGCTTCGTGCAGCCCTTCTCGGTGCGACCCCTTCAGATTCCACTCCTAACACTAAGGACGATGACAACCTTCCGGATCAAAACTGTGACCCAAGTGACGTGGTGGATCACGAAGATGAGGAGGAAGTTTTGGATTTAAATGAGACTGATAAACTCACGTCCAATGTTGGATCGACTGTGGAGGATTATGATCTGGGTCCGGTAGAAAAGAAAGCTTCTAAGACAATAATTAAGTCTAGTAAAGACCGAAAGGTTCGACGCCTGATTCTTCCTGAAGCTATGGACGATATGGGTGATAGTTCTGACGGTATGGAATCTCCCGAACATCATGACGCTGAGAAGCGGCGAGATGACAGAAAAAGGAGACGAAGGGAGAACCAGGTACAATACTTGCCATCTTTCGCCCAGTTACTATTTTTTTTTGTTTCATGGTTGGTTGTTTGCGTTTCCAAGTGCTTTTGATATTACGTGTTCATCGGCTCAGATGTCTGTTAAGTTTGAACGTTCGAAGCTGTTTTTAGTTTCAAATTTTTAATACCAAACAGCTTCTCGTTTCAATAACTTTAAGCGTTCCTGTTAGCGTTCATTTGATGTAACCGAAAAAGAGGAGTGATACACTCGCTGGAGGCGTTGTTTCTCTTTAATGTTTAACCTATCAGGTATACTGGTTCGAATTTTTTACGTGCCAGTTTCTATACAAACGTTCTTCACATGATTACTAACCGAATTACGATGTAATCCGGCTGATGTCTTCCGTTAACATGACCAAAACCTCCTAAAGCCAGCTGAATACCAATGAATGTCGTAGCAGAAAGAGCCGTTCACTGCGATCAGCAATTCGATGAACAAAACCAAAAGCTTGGGACTTCCATTTTCATATTTAAAAAATTTTCTGCATCACTCCTGTATTCATCCTCGGTGTCTTTCTACGCTATACTCGAAGATGCTCATTTAACCCGCGCGCTGTGACACTGGTAAAAAAACATTATCGTGTTAAACAAATTCAGCTGGTACTATGGAACAAACCGGTACTGCCTCTTGCACATGATTCTCCTCATCTCAACCTAGATAAGTTAGGGCTTGTCGAACAGGAGCTTTTGATATCAGACTCAATCTCGTTGATTCAATCAATAAATCAATATGCAAAGCTTTCCCATAGAAAACATACATGTACGCCTCCAGTTGATTCACTCGATGTGAAAATTACTAGTGTTGATTTTCCTGCTGCTGTATCACTCTGGGATGTAGTGTGGATAATTATTATTGCATGGGATAATATCAAGAATACAGTCATCAATCTTGTTTATCATTATCAAAGACGGCATTACACAAGTGGTTAACACTAATACTTAACTGTCACGTACCCATGAAAAAAGAGCAAGCCTAGGCCGACAAAAACAAACAAAAGAAACAATGGGACCTAATTATTAGAAAGCACTTATGTCCACACCTAAACATTACGATGACCTGTCTAATAGTTTCATCGTCAGGAGCAGCGTACGTCAAGGTTGTCCATTTTCACAATTTTCGCCTAATTTTGTCATAGACAAAATAATGGACTCTGCGGCACTCAAGATACTGGCGTTGACCTCCTACCCGGCGAAAGACTGACTGATCTTTATCACATTGACGAAAAAGTGCTACTGTTTAAAAATACTTCGTCATCACATACAATGCTAGATGCTACTTCGCATTCTGCTAAATAATTCGGAATGTGCTTTGCAGCCTCAATGTCCAAAGTACTTTTGCAAGACTGTTGTGATTATGTATACTTATTGTTGGGCAATGAAATTATAGAGTTTGTTGACTGGTTTTTGTTCTTAGGAATCTGTATCGGTGGCGGCGGAGATGTGAGGAGTGAAATAGAAACGTGTATCTCTAAGGTTAGGACGGTATTCGCCAGCCAAGTTGACCTCTGGCGACAGACGAGGATCCCTCCGAAGCTTAGGCGTTGGGCAGGTAGTGCCACTGTGAGAGCTGTGCTACTTGGCCGCTCATCATAGAAACCATGAACCGTCTCCAGGTATTTGACCATCGTTGTTTGCGTTCGATCGCTTGCATCTGGTCGCACGGGCGTATAAGCAACGAGGAGGTTGAGAATCAGGTTTTTGATAGTGAGTGTCAGGCGAGTTCTCAGAGTTCGCACACATTTAGGTGGTTAGGACGCCGGATGGTCGTTTGTCACACAGAACATTTTGCCGGTGCTGCACCATCTGGCGTAATATGTGAGGTGGACAGACAATAACCCGGTGCAGAGAAATGAAGTCGTTCTCCGAGGTGCTGACCACTGTAGGTCGAGTTCATCTCTCGGGCTGGGGCTCTCACGACTGAAACAGTCGGTGGTTGGAGGTGAGATGACAGCTAATCGGGCTGTAAGTTTGAGTTTGCTGTCGGTTGACCGAGGTGTACATGAAGTATGAATACTTAGTGACGCGGGGTAGTGAAAACCGTAGGGAAACTGTCTTGCTGCTGACGTCTTGCACGTATAGTTTAATTGTTTGTTTTTAAGGTTGGTGCACCTTGATGTTTAATGTTTGGGTGTGGACATAATTGATTTTTAGTAGTTAGGTCCCATTGCTTCCTTTGTCTTTTTTGTTGGTCAGAGCTGGCTGTTTTCTCATAGTTACATGACAATTGAACATTAGTGTGAACTACTGGTGTATTGCTGTCTTTAATTTGTTGCAAATGTTAATAAGTACTGGTCTTGATCACAATATATTCTTTGAATTGCAGTTTACAGTTAAAACACATTCCATCCCTCTCTACCACGCAACCTGTGTCAAAATTTATGCAAAGAGCTGCCCATTCTCTCTTATTTTTCTACGCACTTTCTTCAAAGTAGCTTCTCCTTACTTTTTCCACGTGACTATCGGGAATTGGTCGACTGGTTTGTTTCCTATTCCTTAGTTTTTATGGATCTAGATATCAAGAAGTTTCTTTTGCTGATGAAGTGCTGTAGAAAGCCATTTTATGGTATCCTTCTGCACAATATCTATCTCACAATCTTACGTGATCAGTTTTTTTGTCAACTTTTTCTTCTTAATTAATGAAACCGTTTTGTACGATTCGCGTCCCAAGGTCTTTTCTGCATTTTATTCTTTCATTTTCTACTTTGTCATCACATGCATCTTATTGCATTGGTTTTCACCCTGGCCTTCTTTCCATACTTCTCAAAAAAACACTATTGACAATCTCACTCAAACCTGTCTACAAATGTAATCAAGTATTTCTCTTACATTACTCTCTAATATTACCTTTTTCAAATAGTTCATCTTTTGCATCAAACCTACCGAGAGATTATTTTCCGCTTCTACTCACCTTGTTTTTCTCTCAGTTGGTCTCAAGCCATTTCTACTTCTTCAGTATGTTTAATGTCTGTTAGTTGAGTGTGATTTCCTTGTGAACGGTTATCTGATAGACTGTTTTACTAGATCAACCGTTAGTTTTTTCGTACTGCTGTTATATTGGAATCATGAACATTCATTTTCCATACCATATTTATTGACTTCGATTTCATCTTAAGATACGCGCTTGATTCGTCAACAACACAAGTGTTTTCGGCAGTGTAATGACGATGCTTCACGCATGCTGACGGGGAGAATGAATAAAATTGCAGCCTGTCAAGTCATAAGTTAGTGTAGTTAGCATCGTTATTGCTGGAAATAACCGTTTATTCGTGCATGCGTTCGTCACCTTTTCGGTCTTTCTACTGTTGTCTTTCTATTCGAACTCTTACTGTGAGCCGTTACATATCATCGTTGATGTCTTCACGGTTCTGTTTTTTCCCCCCCAGAAAAACAAAATACTTTCCAAAAAGTTGAAAGTCCAAGAGCGTCTGGAGAAGCAAGCAACCTTGGTAAGAAAAACTGATCACTCTTCGCTCATAATACTTTATTTATTTGATGTCCGCTGTGACCTTAAAGTGAAAATCTACATCATTTCTAAATGCGACCCTCTCGGATTAAATTCCTCTCTGTGGTAAACATGAAATGTTACCTACTGGTGCGCCATAACCAACCACCGTCTGGATTGAGAAGGTCATCAAGAGCTATGTTATAGACTTTGTCTGAGTGGAGAAACAAATCACATGCTTAAAATCAAATCCACAACAAGGATTGAGAGGGTCTTCAAAGGATGTGAACAAATTCAATTTGGTGGCGATTCTCCAATAACACAGACTTCTGCACCTATTAAGGCAAATTCATTTTTTCACTCTACAGACCAAACGTCCCTTGATTCTGTCTGTTTATTTCCCTCCACAGTTACATACAAATTGGTACATGCAGTGTAAAATAGTGTTGAAAACAATAGTAGTTTTTAAGTACGACCGGGTACACAGAGTTCGGCTGTGTTGATTGTTCACTCAAGCGAATTTGTTCATCCTTGCTTTATTCAATGCATGTTTCATGTTTTCATTTTCTATAGAGTCCACCTCTACAGAAAAACTGGCTATTACTTGTCATTCTGTGAACCTTTGAAGGTGACTGTTAGATTATCAGCCGTATATGATCAGGTCTGTAATTATGTCGCTAGGATTGTCTTGTTTACAAGTTTACGTTATTTCTGATTCCTATCCTGGCATTTGTTATCACGGACACTTGAGACGAACTGTACTGATCCAATCACTGAGATTTGCAAAACCGGACGCTGTTCGCATTTATTTATTCATTATGAGTTTGTTAGTTGTGTAATCTGTGACTGTCACAGTGCGACCGAAGTACCGTTCGGTATGATCGAATTGTCATATGCTGAGCCACATTCGCTTATATGTAATGGTCTGATTGCTTGATCACCTCGAGATGCGACACAGTAACCGTCGTGGTAACTCTAGTCGATGGCCCCACGATTAGAACTTCTCATCATGTTGACATCATAAAAACCGTTCAATTTGCTGGGCGGTATTTTAGTTACTGGTAAGTAGTATATGATTCGGTTGACATAAATCGAACTTCACTCACAAATAATCACAGCGTTCGCGCTTCACAAACGCAGTGGTCAATACGGTTGCTTCATGAAAGCGTGTCCGAGGTTCATATTTGCCTGTTGCAAGGATATGCACTACTACCGACGAGTTCTAACAAGAGCGAAACCCGGGTCTTGTGCCTCTTTAAGGAAAAGGTCCGGCTTAATAGACTATGGGAGTGCGAACGCTGCAACCAACTGTAACTGATGTTCAGTTCATCATCCCCAACTCCCCCACTATTTAAAAGTACAAATATGTGAAGAGAAAACCTAAGCAAAACAATGAGACTTCATCAAAATCAAAAGTCAATTGACTTGCCGAAACAACTTCATTATTGCCTATTTGACACTGCCATGTCTGAGAGCGTTTCCGAACGGCTGCGTGGATAGTCGTTCAGTCCCTAACCTGACAGGCGGTATCTCTCAACTGTGCTCAGCCGGGCGATTAAGACTTTCATAGCTCATGATCCCTTTATCGCCAAGTCAGCTTGCGGTTTCTTCCAGCCGTCAGCAGTCACACTGAACAATGCACGATGCTGTAGACGCCCCGTCAGCATACGGAATACATGACCCAACCTACAAAAACTAATTTTCATTACCGTGGTTACTCTTCACGAACCTGAAAATGTCACGAAAACAGGTCGTTACGTTATAAGCCCATTTGATGCAGGCGGAGATAGCATTGAGTGAGTATTATCTACTTGTTGATCTACGTTCAATGTGGTTTGTTTCAATATGAATTGAATAAGCACTCTTGTTGATCGAATAGCACAAGGTTGGTGACCTGCATTCCATTAATGTAAACTCAGCCATTCCACACGTGATGCAACTCCCAGAACAAGAACGTGGTGAAATGATATTCATCTTTAGGGTATGAGAATGAGGTGGTGATTTCTGAACCGTTCTTAAACTAACAAATTACTCTACGTCCTATTGTGCAACAAAACAGTCTGGGAGGATGGAAGACTTGGTGGAAACGCGATCAACTGATATTTTTCCAGCCCACTTTGTCTACCACAACTACCACGTTTCTGTTGCAAGAGCCATTGGGATTTTCGGTGTCTGTTCGGAGAGTTTTAGCGAGCATCCATTTTTCTTTTTTGTCACTTGAAGTACACCTTTTGCTTTCTGTTGTTCTGACGCGTGATGTGATTTTTTTCTTCCAGCTTTGAGGCTGACCAAAAAGGTACTGTCCGCTGCTCATCTCAACGGTGACGCAGAATATTCTAGAAGGAAAAACGTCAATAAAACGATTAAAATCTGATTTAAAAAAATGGACTGAATGGAAAAACTAGAAATGGTATGAATGCAGACGCACCACTGACTGCGGCGCAATGCCACCTGGGATAGCGTTTCTAATGAGCGATTTGAGTGATCATGAGGATCCCAACTAGGCAGACGACATCTGCCTGCTTTACTTAATGGAACAGTCAGGGTCGTCATATTTTGTGACCAAGTTGATGTTTAACTACCACATAGTTTTACCTAACTGTTCGTGGTCTTAATATACAATGCTCGATACGGTAAGCACTCAGTTGACATACGGAGTACGTGACTCAACCATCACAGGCTGTGCAACTCAATAAGTTGAACAATTGATTGTGTACCTCAAGCGTTCCGGAATACGTGTCAGCGAATAACCGTGTTGCTCACGGACTAATTGGCAGGGACAAATACAGCAAGTTTGTCTTATGTCATCGTTGTGAATAGGCTACGTTTCCGAACCGTATAGCAAAACAGAATGCACATTGGCATTGTACACCCCTCTTTTCATTGACAACCGGGTGTCTTTTTGAGGCCACAGACGACTCAGGTTGGCAGTGGCAATTGGTGCCTTTACTGTCCGCGCTAATATCACATCAGCAATATTACAAGCTGACGAGATTGTCCTACCCAAGTTTGTGAAGGTGTCCAGAGCCTCAGGCGAATTGTAGGCGGATCGTTTGTAGTAAAGGACGATTCTCACTCTAGCTTGATCGGGATATTCAGCCTCGACCTCATCAAAGAGGGAAGCGCTTGGATTGGAAGTTGTTTATAGGTGAGCCCAAGTAAATAACGATGCATCGTGGGTTTGTGAGTCCGGCACACATTAAGCACCAGACTTGAGAGCGTACTTGCCACAGCAGCTTGCTAACCAACTTGTCGGAGTGCAGATATTGACAATGCCAATTTTTACCAGTTGTCTCGGCTTCAGAAAACAGTTATAATCGGAGGGCACATAGTAGGCAGAAAACGTAAGGATGAAGATGAAAGGAGGAAGTCGTAATGGATTAATACTACTGTTGTCAGGAGAACGGCAATTTCTACTACTTTCCAATCGTTTATGCCGCAAAATGCGTCAACTTGAAGCATTCCACCCTATATCTCTGACTTAAGTGTTTGATCTGCAAGACAACAAGAGATTGGGCTCTCCTGGGGTACCCTACCCAAAGCTGATGACTCAACAGTCTGACTCACTTGGCAGTTATTGGCTTGCCTAGCCTGAGCTCAGTGAATACGATATTAATATCTGATTCTGCTAACTGCTTCGTGCAGAGACCGTATTGAAAACTATGTCGGACTTTTGGATTATATCCGATGTTTTTAAACCTTATTGGATCATGGTCAACAGATAGGCGATCGGAATGTTCTTTCTTTTGAAGGTACCTTTTCTAACCCTCTTTTTCCTGATTCGGAAGACAGCAGTGTTGCAAATATGATAACAGTTTTGTTGTGGGTTCATCTTATTATGCCTCACTACTTACATTCTCACGCGGTCAGTTGTGCGACATACAACCTCGTGAATAAAATTACTTTTCGTCTGACCGCTTCACTTTGGCTTGTCTGACAAGACTTCACCTGATAGGTCCAGAGTTTTAGTCAGCCCTCCGGATCGATGCAATGCACCAGCCTGACCACGAGGTCAACGTAGCGCAATTGGTTAGCGAGTGCATCCCACTTATACACTCGTTGATTTTTATAACACGGCATCATGCGTTTGAATGTTTAGCATAAGGCCCTAACCTGAACCCATAGTGGGTCTATTGAGTATATCCCCAGGGAGGTCGTTGAAGAACGGACAACGTTTCCAAAAAGAGAAGTTTTGAATGCTCCCCTGAAGAATTTTGGGAAATGGGTGGAGCAACTTTGGCTCCCCCGGTGAATGGCACTCAATGAATATATATTTTGCCATTTTTTTCTTCAAAAGTACTGAAGAACATGCATTCTGCTATTTTTAACAAAGTCTGATTAATCGTACAAAGTGATCTCGCCTTCATTGTGTGCTCACTTTGTATTCTGTCCTAGCCGTTGATTTACTAATGCATAGTCGATATAATCAGGCTTTGTTTGTTCATATTTCAACTTGCTTCTGTAATAAAAAAAAGATATACTGTTAAAGTTAGCATCTATCTAGGGTATTGTACACAAGCACGAATGGTCGTGCGAATATTTTTTGCACGTGTATCTTCGCTTCGTAATATTTGGTGATGTTAGGTATTCTATATACTGAACATCACTCACAGTGGATCGTGCTCTTGCAGACGTTTAAGTCATTTCTCACTTTGAATTACTGTTAAGTAGTTTGGCAGATTTGATAAGTTAGAAGAGACCCATTTGGGGAAAGTCTGAATTTCGGCTGTATTTGGCATTACTAACCATTACCCAGCTGTGGGTAGCCGAGTTCAAATGTGAAATTTCCGAGCTTCTGGCGTGGCTTCATAGCTCAGCTGGTAGAGCGCTTGCCGCATTGAGGCATGGTGTTTCTGTCAATGGTTCGAATCCAGCCAAAGCCCCGAGTTTTCCCAGTTGGGTCTCTTCTAAATTTTTCACTTTCACATCATTACTCATAAATAAGAAGAAACGTATGAAATTTCCTATCTTTGGTTTTATTTCAGTGGCCCATTTTAGATGGTACGGATTCCCAAACGAAACATGATGACCGATTTGATGCATTTTTGACGGATCCGGCTTTCCAAATAAGTCAAGCGCATCCCAATTACAAGGAAGCGGCCGAATTTTTGCGATACATGCGCCGAAGAAAGGTTCTATTGGCCACCCTCGAGCGACCAGCTGCATCTACAGAATCGGAGATGATTGTAAATTAATTTTGAACAAATTACTCTTTTGTACAGTTCATATATCGATAAAAACAGCCCACTTGTTTTTTTGTATCTTTTCTTGTACTGCCTGATACTTGCGACATACACATCTTAATATACTCTGGCAAAAATTGGACCGTTTTTTAGCGCCCAATACACATGGATCTGACAAACACATTTCATGTAAACTGCTCTGGTTTCAGTTAGAGGTGCCGTACTTATACGTACGTGCGGTTGATTGAGTTACCAGTCGCTCAGAGTGTTACAGAGTAGCTCGTGCATGGGTTGAATCATCATTACCTTTTACTGTTGGAATGCTCACCTGTTCATCTTTCACATCCAGCTGGTTACCATTCGTTTTGGTATTTGTCAGTCAGCATACTGATTTTGATGGAATTATATTGAGTGTACTGTACGAACGAGGGTCGCATGTTCGGACAAATGAGACATTTTGACCGAATCAATAGTCGTCAATCTTTAAAGGTCACGTGAACAATGTTTCCCGAGGTATTCACAGAAGCATCGACTGCAAACAAATCGTTTGTAACCTCACCCGTCAATTATGGCCACTTGTAGTTTCACTGACTTGGTGCTACCTCTTTATAAGCACTACTTTCAAAGCATACTCATCAGTAGAATGCGTGCAAATGAACCTCATTGATATCGTTACTAGGCGGAATTTTCTGCAATACACGAACGTAACCAAAATGACCAACCAAGATGAGTCACGAACACGTGGAATAAAATTTCTGTCCACACACTGAAAATGGATGGGTTTGCTCACCTCACTTGTTTCGGCAGTGAGCAATAGCTAACACGCACTGGTACAACGTGCAGTCAGTCAACCAATGCGTTTGTACGATGCATTTGATGAGCGAAGTAGCAACTGGTAAGTCAAGTCAATTGATAAACAATTCGGTAACTCAACAGTGCTCATTACACCGCCATCAGTTTTTCTGATCCTAAAGCATGTCGGTGACTGAAATTTTATGCTACAGTGTCATTGCTGAACGGGAATGGTGTTTGATTGAACCAGCATGAGCTCGTGAATAAACATGACGCGATTGATGAGTAGTAGAGGGTTTGGATTTATACAAGTTGAACATCACTCACAGTTGTTTGCACTCTTCGCATTCTCACAGAATTTTTAACTAGTACGCTTCAAGAAGAAGCACTAGACTCGAGTTTCGCCCTAGTCATGACTCGTCAGTAGTACGTATCCTTGCCTCGGCCAGGATTGTTTCATGAGGCAACCGTGTTGACCACTGCGACATTGACCTCACATCAGGCACGATCGTATTGTTATATACTTGAGTTGAATGGAATAACACCATTGGTTGAATCGACTGACTTGGCCGGTCATGTCGCATTAACGGTGGAAAATTACGTCATATTCGTGTGTATGCTAACCCGAGGTCGATGTACTCTGCTTTGCAGATAGCAAAACGAATTGCCGACTTTAAGTTATGCCTTGCCTGTAGTGAACTTGATTCGATTTTTTCCCGTAGCTCTGTTTGACTTCCGTGTACTGATAGTTTGCGTCAAACTAAAAATCCAATTAACTGGTCAAATTTGATGCTCCCGCCAGTCGTTACTGATGGATATGTCCATCCTCAGATTTGAAAGTATCAGACATAATCTCTCCGGTTTTTTTTGTATCCGGACGCGTGACGAATTCGATGGGACGGCTTTGTGGCGTATCGTCTACTAAGTAACGTAAATGTGGTCGTGGAGTGTGATAAATATCTTGAGACGTTTTCAAGACGGTGTGTGTTACAAAGAACAGCGTCACCTCGAGGTATACTAGCGTTTCGGGAAACTGAAATAACGTTTCACAGTCGTCTACTCACATGTGAGAAACCCAGGTCCGATACACACAAGAATATGCCAGTAACTGAAGGTAGGAAGGCAGTTTCGCGTCTAGGTGAGGATGGTGGTTCTCATGTGGTGGTCATTCCGAAACAATTAAGGGGGAATCTCCCAACAAATTGCTGCGAAAAGACACACACCAGATGCACTAGAACGTGTGATCTGAAACAAATGACATGCTGGCCGAAGATGAATGACGATGTGATGACTTACAAGCTTACCTGCCAACGACGTCACTTGCTGAAAGGTGACGACCGAGGAGCCTTACGGCCGTTACCATGCAACACCTGTCTTCAAAATCGGGGACCTCCAGTCGGTAGTTGTTGGGATGACTGGAGCGTTAACTATGATTTCTTTCGTATGGTTGGCTGGATTTGTTAGTAAGATGAGTGTCGTTCTTCTCAGCACATTGGTGTTTTTGTTAGAGCCAGTATTCTAGACTGATTATCTGAAAACGTTTGACATCAGTCCTGGAAGTTAATCTTGCTATAATTAAGCTTGCATATTTCTTAAACCTTTCCGAGTCCGGTGATCGTTATCTGCCTCATCAAAACATGGATTCGGTTGTTTCAATAAGCTTGTACTTCGATCATCTTTGTACATTTTGTGAGGACCTTTTACAACGCCAGTATGTTCTCGTTTTTTGTACATTTACCTGAACACATGATTGATTCACTTTTAAGGTGACGGAAATTTATTATTTTGTACATTTTTGTTCAGTGTAGTATAAAATCTTGTTTTTTTTAACATCCTCATGAACTTTTTCGAAGATTTTAGAATCGTTCTGTTCGTCTTCTATCTCAGCTGGCGCTATTGAGTTCACAGACTACATGTAACTCACCGATAAACCTTGATCCGAATGTACACATTCATAAGATGATAGATTGTTACAGGAGGAGGTAATACCTTTGCTTTCGTGTACCTGTCTCCATATTGTTAGGAAACGAATCATATAGGACTGCTTGTAAGTTTGAAAGAAAGAAAGAAGAGAAGTCAATGAAAGCAAAATTCAACGAAGCTGCTAGCGTGCAATCATATCAGCAGCACTAAAACACGTTAAGGCAACAGTTCATCAGATATGCGAACTTAATGACTTGTAGGACTGAGTTAGAATAGTAGTTGGGAGACTTGTGTTTCAGGTTGTCTTTCACGTGTGCCGATCGAGTAATGTTTTAAAACCCTCAACCGTGCTCTAGATTGACTAGAACCTAACTGTGAAACAGTTTTGTCTGCATAATAATCTGCCTATTCCATTACTGAATTTCAGTGTGTGACCTCTCGAACGTTCACTCTTGTTTAGTGATTGGTGTGCTAGTGGATGGCCGGGGGTGTTGAGTATTTTGTTTGTAAGAATTAGGTCTCCACTGCGGTGTCGCTGATTAATTGAGAATTGACGTTGACTAGATGTCAGGCCACATGGTCAGGACCAAATATTTATTTGTGGTTAGAGTGGATATGGTTTAGTTTTATGGTTTGCCTCATGGCACGTCTTGATGTAATCAATGTTAGTTTATCGGCTTGAGAAAGAATGAACGGAAACAACTGTTCGTCGCATCGTTACTTCTGATTTCAGTTAAATTTCTGAGAGAATACATCGAACCTAATGTATGCCCAATACTGTATTGGGGTGCTCTTTGTAGGTGCCGAATTCGTCCGGATGCAATGTCACTAAAATGTTAGATACTGCACAATCCATCGCATCGGAACTCCATAGAAGTCTTGATTAACGGCAAGTTGTGATAGACGAAGTAACAGTAAAAGAATGTCATGATTTTGAGATGTGCTTGGGTAAAATATTGTACAAATGTGAGAAGGAAACAGTTAAATTCCAATCGATTACCCTGCGATTGGGACTTCCGAGACAAGTCGAAATCTCCGATCTCATTAAACCTGCTAGGTGATATTTTAGATTACTGATGAGTAGTGGGGGATTTGGTTAATTTCAAATTGAACATAACCCACATTTGATCGCAACGTTCGCATTCAGATAGACTTTCCGACCAGCCCTTTTCGAAAAGAAGCACTAGACTCGGGTTCCGCTCTGATTGCAGCTCTAAAATATCACCTAGCAGGTTTAATAAGGTCAGAGATTCCGACCTACCTAGGAAGTCCTAATCTCGGGGTTATCGATTGAAGTTACTGTGTCTTCTATTGAT